>APFE031073981.1:0-10583 GCA_000404065.3 Pinus taeda
TCATTGTGGCCTACTGACCTGCAAAAATTACAAAACAATTGTTGGGATGTCTGCGTATACTTCTGCAACAAATGACAATTATTCGTAGTGTGTTTCCCTCTTATCTGACGAATCACACACCATAAAGAAGGTGCCATGCTCGGCCCTACCTGTGCTTCCGGTCTCAATGGAATCGGCCCTCCTCCTACGAAGTAGTCCGCGAACACTGGACAGTGATCTTTGTCGTGACCCTGGCCTTTGCATTTTATGCACCATAATTCCTCACATGCCTTTGGCCGAGGTGTCCTATCCTATTTCAAACTCTACATTTCCAGACACAGATTCTGTAGCTACACGTGAATTTGTTGGACTCCCAATCCAGGGTCTTGTATAGGGGTCTCATGTAATCTCATTGCCATTTCCAATGCTTCGGCCTAGGTGGAAAGTTTCTGCTGTGACAGCGCCATCCTCAAGTGTAGTGCTAGAGATGCTACAAACCATGCGCGATGTTGTCCATTCGTCAACGTCATATTGGCTTCGTGAATCGTACTCTTTAGCCGTTGATCCAGATCCCAGGGGGTCTCGCCCGGGAGCATCGCGATCTCTTTAAACCCGATGATTAATTGTGTTTCTGACTTTGGCCTGCTAAATTCCATATTCAGCGTAGCCTAGATTTCTGCAATTCTTGTGTTTGGGTGGTCATTAGAATGCTTGATATACCATGTTAATGCACGATCTTGTAATGCACTTACTAATGTGGCTTTCTTAATATTTTCATCTGTGACACCTCGTGCTTCCCATACCACTCTTACCACGAACCAGAATTGGTTTGGATTTTCATTCCCTACTCCTCTAAATACTGGTAGTTTGATTGCGCTCACCATACTGAACTGTGGGGGTGGTAGAGGTGGAGTGGGTGGAGATGGAAGTGAGGGGGGTGAAGTGGGTGGCGGTGTGGGTGGAGGTGGTAAACACAGAATTCGCTACCTTATCAAACTAACTGCGCTTCTCGGAGAAACCTTCATGAGCTCGTCCTCGCTCTCCCGCGAGGGTGATATTAAGGGACTGTTTTCTAATTCTTCACTACTTCCGCTTTTGTAGATCTTCCCGCTCCATGTAGTCCCAAACATGAATTTATTCGCATAACATGTTTTTCACACAATAGCATCTTAATCCAAGTGTTTAAAGATTTAATACACTTACCTCGCGGTCCCTTGAGAAAATGTCGTTCGGCCTCACTGTAACTAACGGTTGTGTCTACCACAAACTCAGTGATAAATCCTCCTATTATCCAGTCGAGCCAATGGTCCATAGATCGCGCGATCTTATCTTGACGCTTCTAGTCTGTGCACTAATTCCGGAGTCCACACTATTGGTTTGTCGAGCTTACACCTTCCCTGGCTGTCTGCTAACTTCGTGATCCACTCATACAGCTTAGAAGGAAAGGATTCAAAGAAAATTTCATGGATTTCCATATACAAGTAGCATTCTAACCACTATTCCTTAGATACTCGTGGAGTTCTATTTTCCTGTGTTGCGAACTTGTGAATCTTCTTGTCCAACCACTCTTCAATCTCTTTCTTTGTTGGGTTCTAGTGGCATGACATCAGACATCCCTTATGTATATCCCAGTCCCGGCAACGGAACCATTTGTTGTCTTGTGTGGGCCCGACCCAAGTTTGGAGGTGATTTAGCCAAACAAATTCTGAAACTACTGGCCCTTTTAGCAATAGTTTGTAGTGCGCAGACTGAGGTCTCACTTGAGGTAGTATGGGAGGGTGCTGGAACCGGGTTTCTACACCCTAGGGATGTCTTGATGATTTTTGGGAGGCTCGCGGTTCGACCCTTCACACACGCTGCTTCACGCAACTATCTATCCCTTGCAACCATGAAGCTATCTTCGCACAACTTTGTTTGTAGCGCGAAGAAAGTATTGCCCTAATTCCTTATGCTTATTGCATTATTATTATAGTACTTAACTTATCTGTGTGAGCCTAGTATTCTTATTTATCATTCAACATTCATATAATTATGCGCAATCATCAAATAGTATAAATGCATAAAAGTAAGAGGAAACCCAAATACACAGTATTTAGAATCAACCTTATCTTTATTAATATTTAATCCCGATTACAGACTTGACAGTGCACTTAACTGCAGGGGTCTGCGCACTCAGCTGCGGACTCTACTAGGCCTCTGTGCACTCAACTACAGAGCTTTTCCCTACTACTACGACCCAGTACACTTAGACTCTTCTTCTATGCTTGAACGATTCCTATTCTTTTCCTTAATTCCTATCTTTACAACTTAGAGCCTCGCTTTATTTATACACTCCCATGGCCCACATACCATGGGTAGGCCGACATGACTTTACATTACATTACAATATTTTAGGGTGGATAGCCCTATGACTCATCCTATACATCGTACTCGACGACCGCAATTCGCGGAGTCTTACAAAACCTTTGACCAAAACTTGGGCTTTGAGCCCCAAAAACCTGCTATGGGGGGATTCCATGCCCAACAATAATCATTAATCATACTATAAAAATAGATCTTAAATACATGTGCAAAGCCAACCATGCCAGGGAGTTCCACATACCACTCGACCATAGATTAAGTTAAACCAAATATTTCTTTCAGCCAATCACCCCTGTGCCATATTCCAAGCATGAATGTGGGATCTCATGGGATAAACTAAAATATAAACAACCAAGGGAATCCAGAGGTTAAACCACCTCCACCCTCAAACTACCACGATCTTGTCAAAACTGTTCAAGAGATCACAAGGCCAAAATAAGTTTGGATGCCTCAGAATTCCTTCACCATACCTTGAGGAATTTCCCTTTCTCCACCCACTTGTCAAGGGCTTCCCGGAGAAAACCATCTCCACCCCCAACCCTTGGGAATTTTCCTGAGACCACCTTAGCCAATTCTAAAACCTTTCGGCAATCTAAATCTCAACCAAAAAATGGATCCCATAACACCATGACTATCTAGAAAATGGAAGGGTGTGGATGAAACCACTGTCAAATTAGGTAAAACCCATGTCAATAATGTAGGTTTTAACCCCGTACAGAGATTACCTGCATACGAATTCTAAAACACAGAAAATAAAAAATGCGAGAGGATAACACATAAAGCACATATACATAGAGATTTTCCCCTCGATTCCAAAACCAGGACTACAAGATTGATTTTTCATTATGTTCCTTTCAATGTTATAATACTTATATATACATATCGAAGCATCCAATACCATGGACCGAAAACCATCGCTCCCAAACCATGTGTGAAAACCATATACAAAAACATAGGTAGGTTCGCCCACCTAATATAGGGTCCAAAAAAAAAATTCACCGGGGTGCTGCTGCCTCCCCTCCCCCCTGTGACCCCCCCGCTACGCAATCGGCGCAATGAAGGGGGGGCTCCACCCCCTCTCTAACCCCCTAGTTAACTAAGTAAGCTAGTCATGGAAAGAATATAACACAACCCAACAAATAACAACAAATGAACCAAGTGATCAAATGCGTGTACCACGCATTCACACCTCAGCTAGGAAATCACACATGCAACTTGTTACTTGTAAAATCCTCCTATTGAAGCTGCTAATCTGACCTTCCTTGCTTGTCCTTTCTTTCCTTTGTTTGTCATTTTCCTTCATTTTTCTTTCCTTTCCTTGGTTGCTTTCTCCTACTTGATCTCTCTTTCTCTCTCTTTTTGAAACCAATATCAAAACAAAGCTGACAAAAAAACCGTGAAGTAGTCCTCATAAGCCTTTTTATCATTGAGGCCTCATTTTTTTTGTAATTTCCTGCAAAAGCAAATTTGTGTCTCTTCATAGCTCTTTTCTCCTATTTTCCTTTATTTACATAAGTAAATGTCAATTATTGCTTCTTTGTCTTTTCTAATGCATTTTTCATTGCCTTTGCCTATTTCCTTAGCCATAATAAACAATAAGTGATGCCCACTATAGTGCTCGCCCAACATTCAACTTGGAATGTGTGTCCCATGACCTTGGTCTTATTCTTTTTGCCTTTACCCAAGGTTGTTACACTGGCGTAGCCATATAAAATAAATGGTTGGTAAAGGAAAATATTTATCAATCCATAATAGTTATCAAAATGCTTACTTCATGATACATTTCACATTACCAAAAAAAATCATAAAAATTAACTAAATTAAATATAACTTTATTTTAAACTTATGTAACCATATAAATGGTTGGTAAATACCAATATACATCTCATAGGACCATGATTAAAAATTCATAAATTTTTTTGGCTTGACCTAAAGGGGATTTGAACCTCAAATCTCATCATTTACATAAACTCATCAAACGTAAAAAATACTCATGAAACACCCCTGACTATAAAAATCAAAAAATTAAAACTAAATAAATTTTATTAAAATAATTATTATTAAAATAAGATAAAAAAATAATATATAAATTAATTTAAAAATGAAAAATAAATAAAAAGAAAATGTTTTTAAAGAATAAATGTTTAATCCTAATACCAACAATTAAATTTAGAAACTGAAAATTCTTTTTACAAAATTAATAACACTATTAACACAATAAAACAATAATTATAAATCTCATAATTAATTATTTAATAAGAAAAATTGAGAAAACAACTTAATTAACTATAAATCTAATTATTATAGAATTGAAATGATATATGAAATTGAATGCCTTTAGTAGTTTCTCTTCTTTAAAGAAGAGAAGACCAAGCACCATATTATGGAGGAGTAATGTTAGTGTGTACCTCCACCTCATAGCAAGCTCTCCTTGTGCACAAGGGGGATAGTAATTTATTTTCAATTGCATTTTGAAGTTTCTATTGCTAAGCACATGTCTCATTCTCCTTTCTATAATTGCCAATTCTAGTGAAAGTGTCTCTCGGATTTTTCCAACGAGGTCGGGGATCACCATGAACATGAAACTCCATGTGCGCTAAATGCCCTTCCATCAATTTCGTGCACATTTGGGGTCCGGGATAATCGTGAGCGTGAAACTCCATGTGTGCTAAATTCCATGCACATTTGGGTTCCATGTGTGCTAAATTCCATGCACATTTGGGTTCCGGGTCTGGGTTCACCATGAGCGTGGAATTCCATGTGTGCTAAATGCCCCTCCATCAGTCCAGGAAAAATCATTGGTGCATCGCTAACTCCTTCGAATGGAACTTAAACAGTCTAAGATGCCCCTCGAATGGAACTTAAACGAAACTTAAATGGTCTAAGATGTCCCACTCCCACTGGTTCTGTTGTAGGTGGTTTAGGAAGGAGATGACTTCATTGCACTCATTGTGCTTTTGTTGGCGAGTCCATCCCCTCTACTTGAGCATTGATATAAGCACACCCAACCACTTGAAAAGATACCTCGTAGTAGCACAAAACCAGACCACATGCCCGATAACCCCAAGCCACTGGACCTCAACAACATTCTCACATGCCCGATAACCCCAAGCCACTGGACCTCAACAACATTCTCAAAGGCACCTCCACAAGCGCTAGCACCACCATAATGTAGCTCCCACTCTAACACCTCCCTCTGAGCACTAAGTCGCTGCCAAATTCCCCTGGGCAGTTCACCTTGCCTTGGGAAAACCCCATTAGAACCAAAAATTCACTACTCCCTACACTACCCAGAGACTGAAAATGAAAGGGGTCCTTGGCCAAGGATCTCCCAATTCAGCACATAGCACCAGCGAACGCAAGAAGAACCAGACCAAAACCTCGTGCACAATAATGAAACCAAGAAAAACAAGCAATGATAATCAAACAACATAAACAGACTTACCCACGGGACTAAGTAGGAGCAAGAAAGCGGCCACCAAAAACACCACAGAGAAAACCTGCAACGTTGAGAGTTCCAGCACCCCTGTGACACCCGGAAACACCCAGAATTCCAATGACCATGTGTACCCAGATCCCAAATTAGGCGACACGATTTTATCTCGGATCCACCTAGAGAGTTAAGCCTTACCACTACAACAATTTTCCACAGAAAAGCCAAAGTATGGAGCATGCATGAGTTGAAAACCTGTGCATGCCCATCAACATATCTACCACCCTACAGTCCTCTGATACCACAAAACCACTAACATAAGAACCCAATCATTCCCTAGGGTTTATAATCTTGTTCATACATCACAAAGCTTCCATCTGTCTCGGGCCATGTGTCTTGGCAGGTCTTGTTCGTCATGTTGCTTGTCAATGCAAATGCTCCCCTCCGCGTTGGTTAACACCGGTAATCCCTTATTCTTCTACCCCATCGGGGGTATATTTTCAATAATATTAAAAAAAATTGAAAACTTGCGTTACTTTAAACTATAAAATGGCCATAACTTTATGATCTCACCTATCATTTAAAGGAATTTTTTTTTTTTAATCACATATCACCTATCATTTAAATGAAAAATTCTTTTTTATCCCGAAAGTGAAAAAATTAATTATTGGTATTTACATTAAATAGATTAAATGGATCTTGCGATTTTGATTAGCCAAGAGTTTATAAGAAATATGTCTAATGTCTTAAGGCCCAGAGGCATTTGGCAGAAACAAAAGGTTGTCCTCTTATCTATCACCAATGGGGTAATTTTAGGTGGCTTAGTTTTCCTTGAATAAGGGTGATAAGTCATCCAACATTCATCATAACAGCTAGTCATGGTTGTTCTCACTCCTAGTTTGACCAATGAGTTACGATAGATTTTGCCACTGTATAAAATAAATAATGAAATAAATAGATTAAAGTTTATTTTTCTTTTTTATATAAAAATTATAGTGAGGTTTCATAAAGACCTACCCTAAAAGTTTTTGGGATATGTTAAGGTAATGGTTGAATATCTGGTTGTAATTAGAGGGTCTATATTAAATGGCCTTGTGCCCTAAAATTATTGGGATATGTTAAGGTAATGGTTGAATGTCTAGTTGTAATTAGAGAGATTATATTAAATTACCTTGTGATATATGTACATCAAAACCTGACCTAAGTTCAAAATGAGAATACATTAAAGATGCGTGTAGATTAAGCTAGATTAAATCAAGTGATTTTGACAACTATATAGATTTAAATATTTTTTATAACTTCAATGTCTTTGTTTCAAGGTTTCTTAAACCACAAACTAGTCCCTCTAAATAGTCTACTCATAATTATGATTGGAAAATTCATATCACACAAACTTAAACTTCATTGAACATCACTTGATAAATTTATAATTTTTATAGTTATTTTTTTATAATAAGAATTGACAATGAGAGAGATTCTTTATTATTGTGGGTTTTGTTTGCATAACTAAAACACTATACTTTTTAGTTGGGGTTAAATACACATGGAATTAGAGTTAATGACCATTTAAAAAACAAAGAATAAAAAACAAAGAAACCTTAACAATGCACTTATCACACTATTACCTATATACTAAACAATTTTAAATTAAATTAATCAAAATAAATATAAAAAATGATTAGTAAAATTAATATTTTTTTAAAATAAATAATAAATATAAATAAATTAAAAAATTTGATTATTATAATTATATTTTTAAATAAATAATTAATAAAATATAATTTAAATGTTTTAAAAAAATTAGCTTTACTTAATTAAAAAAAGAATTAATTTATTTAATGAAAAAATAATTTAAAATTAAATAAAATTTATAAATATTAATCTAATAATCTCAAATGATAAAATAATAAATATAAATTAAAATAAATGTTTTATTCTCATCAATAATAATATAATAATAGATATAATATAAATATATATTCAAAAATAAAAAATCAAAATATTTTCATTTTGCAACTCTAGGTTTCATTATTATTATATTTAGAATAAAAAATATACTTCATCTTAGAAATAAAATAGCCCTTTCATGAGGCCGACTTGTCACTTTGTAGGCCAACTTCATCTTGCAGGGTCTTTATGACTCAAATTGACTTACATAAATTTTCTTTTACATGATACAACATTCCCAATAGGGTCTTTCATATATTCCAATGAGTCAAATTACTTATTGACTCTTTGACAAACACTACAAGCACTCAATGGGTGCTTGACCTACAAAAAAATTGACCTTGAGCATGAAACCCATGCTAAAATAATAATAATAATAATAATAATAATAATAATTTTCTTTATTTTTGCAATATACAAGAATCAAGAGTACATTTCATATTTATAAAGACCGAATCTAGCTACA
Source organism: Pinus taeda (assembly GCA_000404065.3). NCBI lineage: Eukaryota > Viridiplantae > Streptophyta > Pinopsida > Pinales > Pinaceae > Pinus > Pinus taeda. The sequence continues at coordinate 8,187 of APFE031073981.1, forward strand.
TACTTCAACAATCCCTCTTAAATATGGAGGTATTCATAATACATACAAGGTACTTAGACATTCTCATACTAAAGAATTCTCATACTAAAGAATTCTCATAAAAAGAGTCAGATTGGTAAGCCATGTCCTAAGTTATCTTCTTAGCTTATATCTATATATCTCATCATATCAACCAACATTGTCACATAGCAAGGCTTTGACTAACAACTCTATCTCTCCACAAACTTAGAGCAAAATGCTTGGGAGACTAATGATTTATAGAGACCTTCATTATTTTATCTCAAGGAACATACCCCATATGAATGTTCACAAAGTATGTCGTTATAGGACCATCCATGTCTTGGAATAATGCATCCTCAAGGAATTTCCTCTTTGACTACTCTTACATATTCGATTCCCTACCTCATCCTTAAAGAGTATCAGAATTCAAATGATTACCCAATCTTCCATTCTTTCTTCATAAATAAGACAATAATGATGTGTTTATCTCTCCCTCTCAAGTAGTGAGGATCTACTCATTCCTATAAAAGGAATACACCCAACCTCTCTCATACCTAGGGACTTGTTACCAACAATAGTTATCTTCTCTTTGGTGGAGATCATGGTACTATCAAGTACATGTAGGGCTCCTTATTTCACCATCATCATGTCATGGATGAAATTTAACTTCTTCATCATGGATCCATCTTCTTCCATAACTTCATAGGGTATCATCCATATTCTCCATCACTTCCCTTGAATGAAACATAATGTTGACCCAATAGTCATGTCATCCTTCTTTTCATCGAAAAGTGATTTTCTAGTCCATATCTGGATATCCTTCATACAAATACATCTTCCAAGTCATGTTTCTTTTAGGATCTCCCATCCATTCAATTGTAGATGAACTTCTACAACCCTCTTTCAGTAGCCCTGTTACAACCTAACCAGATGCTTTCTTTCAAAAATAAAAATGAACATCAATTCAACATTACCTCTTTATGATGTCCATTTGTCATGACATCTGCTTCTTGTAACATTAACATCCTTTTGTATATTTTATGAATCCATCTCCAAGACATACATTTCCAAGGTTCTTCTTTTCCAACATTCATATCAGGATCTTCAAGCCTTCTCAGTGGAAATTCCATAGCTAATCTTCTTTCCATCAAATGTTTATCACTTATAATATCTTACATGAATATAGATACATCTTTCATGAACTCTTATTTCACCTTTATTCACATATTTCTTCCCTACAATCTTTCATATATAGCTCCTTTATCATAGGAACCATGATTTCCAACCACCTCATTTTTCTTGATGGGGTCATATTATGTTTATTTCATCTTTGTCAATATGTAGAAGAGTTCAATGAACTTTGTCTATATGCCTTCATGCATCATTTTAATGGAAGAGTTTCTTCTTCTCTCATAATGCTCATGAAATAGAGTATTCTACCCATTCTATATGCAATCATATGATGACATGACTCTATCTATCCATTACCAAATATATACATACCTCTTCCTGCATGTGGTCATCTACTTCCTTCGAGTAGCTTCCTTTTCTTTTTTGAAGATGAAAAATATTTCAACCAACTTGAAGTGTTGCACATCTTTTGTCATCATACCATCATCTTTTTAAATTGTGGATCCCACACAAGGTGGAATGTAGACTATCTGCATGACACTTGCTTCTTCAAAGTGGAGGTGTTTTAACAAAGATTCCAAGGAAGGATCTTGACGATCCTCGTTCTGCAAATACTTCTTTCTAATGGTACTGATGTATAATGATCTCTTTACCTTCTATCTTTTAAGATGACTTTCAAATATTCAACCTGTTACTTTAGTTATCCTTCTATGCTTTTAATGAATATTCCATGAGCTACTTCCTTTCTATAATGATGATTTATTTCAACCATATAAACTCCTACTTCAATGATCCTTACATGCCTTTATGATTATTTCATCTCATTATTTTCCATAATGCATCCTATCATTCTTGTGATGCTTCCTATTTTGACTTGATAACTTCAATGCACTTGAAAACAGATTAAGTGTGTGAGAGACCTTCTAATAGTGGAGGTCTATCACTTCTTCCTTCTTACACTTCTTCTTTTCTGGTTCTTCTACTTTTTTGGTGACATGGGCTTCATTTCTTCCCTTTCTCTTCTTATTTTCATTTTTAAGTTTAGGAAAATTCCTTTTGAAATTCCCATACTCACTACATTCACAACATTGAATCTTAGACATATCAATTTTCTTTTGAAACTTATTTTGAGGCTCAAACTTTCCAAAATTTCCTTTCCTTCTTGCCATTGATGCATATGTTTATGTTTGTTCATTTGATCCAACATCCTTATTCACCTTTAATATAGTTTCTTTAGTCCTACATAATGACCACATATCATTGAAA
>APFE031073988.1:0-11673 GCA_000404065.3 Pinus taeda
AGGAGATATGCTTGCATGCGTGATCAAGATGGAAGAGATGGTAATGGAACGAGAAAGAGGAGTGTAAATGAAACAAATGATTGTGATTGTCACCAAACCGAAAATGCATCAACCTAAATTACTTATGCCATGAATTCAAATAGTAGATTTTATTATGAGAATGCAGCAAAGACACATAAATATAAACAAGGGAGGTACTGGCGCTTGAGATGGGCCCAACCCCAAGAACTACAGCCTCCCAAGAGAGATTTAGAGCTGGTGCAAAGCTGGATCCATCTTTATTAACCAAGAATGAAAAGTTACATCAAAACTGTCCACAAGGAGAGCTTGAGAAAGAGCTGACAGCAAAACTAATCCATGGCCTACAAATCGAATTACAAACTAGCTAACTAATGGCTAAAACAAAATGACTAACTAGCTACAAAAATGACTAACCACTAGCTAACCAAAAAAATGACTAACTACCAGCTAACCCAAATGAGGCCTCAAGCCTTCTTATTTATACAATTGAGGACCCAAAACAGTCCTCCCTAAAAGTTAGGGACTTTGGCTGCCCAAGACTTGTAGTTAACACAGTCCAACTTGACTTGCTTGGCGGCCCTTGTGCTCATTGATCTGTGGCCTTTGATTCTGAGCTGATGGTGGAGAATTCGAGGTAAGGACCCATATAATGAGGGGGACACCTCCCTACAAATCCTCTAAGCTTGTTCTCCCACGAATTTGGCTGCCAAGTGCTCATTAAGACCTTCAAATTTGTCTCCAAGTTGACCAACAAGGCTACACAAAGAACCCATTAGACTTGTTGGCATAATGACTAACCAAATTCACTCTATTAACATAAAAATAATCAAAAACATGCAATAAACAAATGAGAATGGTGGACTAAGCCAAATTAGGAAGTTGAATGAGCCCAAATAATTGTACACTTTTGGGGCTCATCAACATCTTCATCATGGAACCCTTTGTTCTGGTAAATACAAAAAATCATTGTTTCAGCCTATCGCACATGTCATGTACTTCTCCAACTCTCTAAGTTTATATCATTCATTGTATATGTATGTCGTGAATGACATTTCACTACAAGTTTTGGTTGTATCCATTTCAGGAACATCACACATGGTCTGCTTCAGCCAACAGCTCGACAAGCACAAAGAGAGTAGGTATCATTCTCCACTCAGCATGATAGGCTTCTCCCTAAAAATATTTTCAGATCCTGACATCGTTTCTCTGAAATGTGCCATAATTTCCATCATCTCGACCATGTTTACCACCATCTCACACTTGTACATCATAAGAATTCACAACGATCGATAGAAACACCCTCCTCCCCCATGGATCCCTTCATCATTGTAGATCCTTATTCACACAAAGGAGCCATGACCACTCACTCCGGCCCAGGAACCATCTCACATGCATATCTCAAATTTTAATCTCATTATGTCGCATTCATTACACATTCACCCTGTTTCTCAAGCCCTCTCACAATACTAATGGATGCAACTCTGCGTCCTACATTTGGCCTATCGTTCATCCACATTACATAGCCCATTTTGTACCACTTCACCCTCCTCATCCACCCGACATGGAGACTAACTAATGGGGCACCCACCCTCGGCAGATACATTACACCTTTACACAGGTTACTATCATCATGGAGCACATGTCTCCGTGGTTTTACATCTAAACCAACCCCTATTCTTTTGGAAAGTGTACAAATAGTTTTCTCCACATTTGATTTTTACAATTCATGGTCTTCGCCCACCTCCAGTCTCTAATCACCTTTGTTCACAACTCATCAGCAAATCACCCCCATTTTTCACATCCATCAAAAATCACTTACACCCATCCTAGAAATCCTACTAACTTCAGGATCATCAGAAAGCATGTTTTTGACCACTGTCGCTTGCATATCAAGCTCTGACCTCAAAATAGCTATGTGTATCCTCCAATATCGATATCCCTTGCTATCACGACTATCTAACCCAAGTTATTACAATATCTTCATATCTCACATTGATTTCTCGACTCACCATGTCAGGCGAATGACACCCCTTTCCTGTCGACTTCAACAAATATATTCCAGGAAAGAGGTAGTACCTTGGATACTCCCTCCCTTAATAGGGATATCCTTAGGTGGCATATTGGGAACCATTATTTCCGAGTGATGTCATGCGTCCCATTGACATTCGACATCAACTCAATCATTCATGTCAAGATGGTGCCATACATAGTTATTGTTGCAGTTCATTCACTTAGTCGAAGACCCCCACATCACTAAGCACCTCATTCAACAATGCTTATATTATGATATGGGGGATGTACTTGCCACCAAATACCATGAAACCCATCAACAAAGTTCTTCACCAAGATATGCATAGGAGAATAATATTTCTCCTATTTGACGAGAAACTACCCTTGAGGGCATCAACAATTTCCATTGCTAGCTATCAACATGTCAAAACCACCACGTTGACTAGACACAAATCAGTTGTTATCCAATTGTGAGCAGTTCTGATTAGCCACAATTACAAGCATGGGACATGCCCACCTATTATAGACACACCATTATTGTTGTTTTTCACCAAAGAATGGGTATCATTCATACTCAGTCAAGGGGTTTTTCTCTACTCATCATCACAACAAGTTATCCTCTCTCTCGAAAAGTTAATCAGACTCTCCAAAGGAAATGAAAACATGATGTATTTTGGCTATACGTTTTCTCCTAAAGTCATAGATCAGGAGACAATTGTTAACACTAAAAAATCATACACCTATTAGTACAATCCATAAGACATTAAAAATGTCCAGCAGAATGCACAAGTGGACATTTTTCTAGCCGAATAGATTATGAAGTTTAAAAAATCAAAGTTTTTCTAAGGTCCAAATTTTATAAAGGAAATTAATTAAGGTATCGCGTATCTTTCTTCGGTAAACACACACACGCGGCATAACCTCCAAAAGCCATGCAGTTGAAGAAAAGATGACTCAGTAGTCCAGGACCACTCTACACACTTGGAGCTGATTTTCTGACATTAGATCGGCCTAGTATATCTGAATTCAAGATGCCTTGGAGAAGTGTACCCCTCAATGGAATCCTCTTGTCCTACTCATGTTATCATACATGTACCAAGAGAGGGAAAAGGGATTCAAAAAAATCTATATAAACAGGCCATGGGAGAGCCAAAAGAAGAGACATTGTTATGCTGGCCAAATTGTCGTTTGAGAAAACTACCATTCCATTGTTGAAACCAAGGAAGTGAAGATCACTAGCATGTTGGCCAAATTTCTTCTAAGCAACCCAACATCTTAGTGAGTGAAGAGGAATCTGCCCTTTGGAGAGTCTTCACACTTCTTTGAGAGAGAGGAGAAACATGCAAAGAGATTGAGGAAAAGAAACCCCCTTGCTGAGGATATTTGAGCTCCCTAGCTCAAATAATTCTCTTCAAGTGTCTAAGACTCTAATTGTATTCAACCTCTACCATCAGCAATCAGTAAAGGGGTATTTTTCCATATACTATTGATGTGTTTGCTCCATTTGAGAATTGTTTTGTTTATGCATCTCTTCGTTTAAATTTATGTTTATGTATGCATTGTTCCCACTATTTAGAATGTTTTGTTTATTAAATTTATCCACTGACAACACCAATTTTGATTGTGATCTTTTGCAGGTAACAATCCACTACTAAGGGGGTGTTTTTTGGTACACTTGTGCTGCAAAAACAATAAAACAATTATCATTCCCTTAAATACATCAATATTATTTTAGCAGAGATACATTGATTACATGAACTAAATATTTTGTGACATAAATGTATGTTACAACCTGCACAGATCAATTTTCACTTTAGATATACAAACCATTGAGAGGGATCAAATCTCTCAAAATGCAAACCTCTTTTTTAGTACAAAATTTGAGGAAAGATTTGTACCTCGAGAGATTTGATCCATCTAGACACTTGGTAGATCCAGAATTAAGATGAATCTATGTCAGTTGTTTATAATATTATTTATATTCATATAATTAACATTTTTTTATGAAATTTTTACTTTATTTTATTAAAATATACTATATTAAGCTACATACATATACCCACATCATTTCTTTGACAGTTTATATTTTTTAAATGTGGTATATATATATATTATATATAATATATATATATATATATATATATATATATATTTATTATATATATATCATAGATATATAATATATATATATATATATTATATTTATATATAGAGAGAGAGAGAGAGAGAGAGAGAGAGAGAGAGAGAGAGATTATAGTAATGTAATTTCCACTCACTGATCGTATTGTACGATGTTAGGTTGTGAGCCTATTTGTTGTGATATATACTTTTTGGTGTTATTGGTATACATACACGATATGTGTATGCTAGCTACATACCCACATCTTGCACAAATTAGGTAGTATTTTATGGTTTACTATGTTAGATGATTGGTTAATGATTTTAAATTATAATTAAGTCCTAAGATTAATTAATATAACACTTTGATTAGCCTTAATTTTGATTAGTGATTAGCCCTTAATCCTAATTAATAATTGATTATTGTTTTATATTTCATTATGATTAAATTAGTATTTAAATTAATTAGAATTCTTATGACTCTATTGATTGAACTAAACTTTAAGGATTACGTTATGTTATTATGCATTTATTAAGTGGTGGGTGCATGAATTGAAAACGAGAGGCATTAACTAGGGGACAATCGGGTAGGCACGAGAGATACAGTGCGGGTGGGCTCAAGGGTTTATTAATAGAGTTATGTGGTAATAATGAGGGGAGATATTTTTTGGGAGTTCATGAGAAGGATAAGTGTTGGGGGGGAGCATTGGGGCGTACTTTTAGTTTTATTTTGTGAGGATCATTTTGTCACATGGAGTTTTAGAGAATTTTTTGGAAAGGAGGGTTGAGAGGAGGGGGAAATAGGAAAACATGGAAATGGATAGTGGATTTTGGAGTTGGAAACCGCAATATGTTTAGCACCTAGAACCTGGACACATTATGACTATGGTTTTGGACTTGGGCTTGAAGAGTTAGGGAATCTGACAAGATATCCTAGGCTAGGAACCCAAATAGGGTATTCTTGTTCCCTAGGTGGCATATTCAACTTAGGTGGTCTCGGGATAGGAGCACCACACAAGGGAAAAAAGACAACCCTACTAGGTACTTTAATTATTATTATTATCAAGCTATTTAGAAAAAAAATGAAAATAAAAAGAGGAAAATGCACACACACACACACTTATACTATTGAAACATCATAAATTGACGAATATGTAGTTGTATAAAACATCTTTTAATTAAAGATACAAAATATTTATTTTATTTTCCAATCTTTACATATAAGTAGCATAGATTATATGTATCTATATATAGAGAGAGATTGTTGTAACTATTATGCTTTTATATTTTTATTAGCTAATTTAACATGAATTATCCTAATTTAAATCATATATATATATATATATATTATATTATATATATATATTATCTATATATATATACACAACCCAACACATTACATATACTATACATTTATATCATATTATATAATATATATATATAATTATATATATGAAGAGAGAGAGAGAGAGAGAATGTAGAAAATCCTTGAAACCTTGCAACTTCTAATGAGAGCAAACTAATCACAAAAGGCACAAGATTTCTCTACCAAAAAAATGTGGAAACATAGAAGAAAAAATTTATTTGGGGAATCCAACTAGGAAAACCCCCTCTTTCTTGTATTGAATCAATTGAGTAATCTGATATATTACATAGAATCTATGTCAATCCTGAAGCACCTTGCAATATTCATCAACTCTCGACAAGACTTTCCCAACACTTAGGAAAATAAAGCTTGATAGGAGCTCCTATTTCCTTGCACAATTACCAAGAGAATTATCTCTCCCTACTTAACCAAGGCTCAATCCTATATACAACAACGAATTACGATTGTACCTTCATTCAATCTCAATAGGAAATTCAAATTGCATGACCTACTAGGGCTAAATTTAGTAGCTATTATTTTTAACTAAGAGTAAGTTAAGTTAATAGAAAGTCAACTACTCAACTAAACTAAAGTCTATCTCTATTCTAGAACTAGAGATCAGTTAACTAATGAACACTAGAGTTAACTCCACTACATAGCTAATTTTAGCTATCAACTAGTCCACAACTCATTGCATGCCATCTAACTCAAATTAACTAACTATAACTCAGTGATAGGCCACATCACACATGTTAACTAAAAGATAACTCAAGCAACTATGATATTGAATTTGAATTAGCATCTTTGACTACGACACAAGTCAAAAAAGTCATTCCTTGCTACATTTTCAACACTCTGTCTTAGTGAGGAAGGGATTCTTGGAAGGACCTTGTCCACCTGGATCTATCTTCAACTCTACCAAGTTCTTTGTTATTGCAGCTTCCCCTTCTAAACTAAAAAGGCTTATCTACTTCCTTTTGGGGAACCTACTTTGAAGACTTTTTCTTTCCCACCAGGATCTTTCAGTTCACCACCTTAGTCATAAGTACATGTACCCTATGTACCTGGGTGTTTGCTTCTTGATGTTAGGAGACTCAACTCTCTTTTGATCTCCCTTAACCAAATCCTCTGCCCACTTGGCTCGAAATTTCCCTATACTGGAAGTCTCTAACTAAGTGGCATCCCCCACTTGCCCTGGGCTATGGTCTTCATCATCTTCATCCTGCTGGTCAACCCAACTTCCAACTAGCTTAAACTAAAACTGAGATACTAGTTGAGGCTCCATCTTCATAGCTCTATCTTACTCTCACTCAACTACCACATATTTACTCTGATAACTCTATGCCTTGCTGGTCAATGCTACAGATGAATCAACCTCCAATTTTTAGAGGTTCTTGATCCCAACACCAATTTTCTTGACCTGTCCTGAAGAAAAATGCTTGAGGTAGGCCTTCCCTTTGTGGAATACTACATCATACCCTTTCTCTTCAAGGAATGCTACTAAGACAAGGATTTTCTTCAATCCTAGAACATACATCACATTCTTGAGATGGAGAAGGGAACCAAAATCCCTTTTAATACCAACCCCTTTGGTCATGTATTTTCCATCATCTCTAAGCTCAATATGGAATTGCATGTCTTTCTCCTCCAATTTGTTTAATAAATATTTAGTCCCTTTCATGTGGAATGAAGCTCTTGAGTCAATGTGCCACAAATTACCTGGAACTGAAATTTCCATGCAAGTTATCAAAGAGAAATCCAATTCAAACTGAGAAGAGAATGCTTCTCCTCTTGTTGTTATTGTTGTTGTTGTTGTAACATGCTTGCTGGATTTCTTGTTTTGACATTTTGTAGCATAAATTACAAACGCATGACAATGAAAACACTTGATATTTTTAAGAACCTTCTTTTCCTTGTCTTCATTCTTACTAGACTCAGTTTTTCCTTGGGCCTTCTTGCCCTTGGCTTTCTTCCCTTTTCTAGCTAAAGAAAATTTCTCATCTTGAAACCCTAAAGAGACTCCATCCCTTGTGTTCCTACTTATCACTTCCTACATAAGATCTAACCACGGACTCTCCCAATTAGGGAACCCATTTCTTCCATTCACTACATCCTAGAAACTTTGCCAAAATTTTGGAAGAGAAAGGCTCACAATATCTGTTGGTGGAACTCTCTCCAACACCTCCAAGTTGATCCCTCATTTGAGAAAACCTAGATAGATAAGTAACAATGGGCTCATCCTTTCCCATTCGAATGTTCCTTAATTTGTCTTTTAAAGTTAGATTTTTAGCATCACTACTACTTTCAAATAGATCATTAAGGGCCTTCCACACATGGAATTGTGTCTCCTACCCATGAAAATTTAGAACAATATGGTCTCTAACTCCTTCTAGGATCATCCTCCTAGCTTTGGCAATGTCCTTTCTCCATTGAGTCAGTTGTTGTGCATCTGATGTAGGAGGTTTAGGAATATCCGTCCTAATGTATTCCAAACCCCCATTATCATCTAACACAACCTCCATTATATCCTTCCACACATAAAATTTCGAGGTCCCTTCTAGGGCATGCTCTTTCCTCAAACCATAGAATGACATGATTCCTGCACTTATAGAATTCTTGCACTAACTGATCTTCTCTCCAAAGAACTTTGAATATAATAAAAGAACTTGGTCTCTATCTTGTTTTTTGCTATGATACCATGTAGAAAATACTTGAAACCTTGCAACTATTAATGAGATAAAAATATAAACAAAAGACACAATATTTCTCTACCAAAAAAACTACAGAAAGAAAAAAATGAATAGAAACACAATCACACATAGAAAACAAAATTTATTCGAGGAAACCAATTGGGAAAAAACCCTCTTGCTTGCATTGAATAAGCTGAGAAATTTGATCTATTACATAGAATTTGCTTCAAGCCTAGAGCTCCTAGCAATATTGATAAACTCTCTACAAGACTTTCTCAACATCTAGGCAAGTAAGGTCTGCTAGGTGCTCATATTTCCTAGTACGAATGTGCCCTTAAAAAATAGGAATTTCTCCTATTTCCTTGTGCAATTCCCAAGAGAATTAGCTCTACCTGCTCAGCCAAGCATGTACACAAAAACCTATATAATGAATTACAATTGTTCCTTCATTCAATCTCAAAAGGAAATACAAATTGCATGACCTATTAGGGCTAAATTTAGTAGTTGTTGTTGTTAACTGAGATTAAGTTGAGTTAAAAGAAAGTCAACTAATCAACTAAACTCAAGTCTATTTCTATTATAGAACTAGAGACCAGTTAACTGATAATCACTAGTGTTAACTCCACTATATAGTTAATTTTAGCCATCAACTTGTCCACAACTCATTGCATGCCATCTAACTCAAATTAACTGACTATAACTCAATGATAGGCCACATTACACATGTTAATTGAAAGTTAACTCAAGAAACTGTGAGAGTGAATTCAAATTAGTATCTTTGACTAAGGCACAAGTCAAAGAATCCATTCCTTGCTACATTTTCAACACTCCCTCTTAATGAGGAAGGGATTCTTGGAAGAACCTTGTCCACCTAGATTTGTCTTCAACTCTACCAAGTTCTCTATTGCTGCAGTTGCTCCATCCGAACTAGAAGACTTATATGCTTCCTTATGGGGAACATGCTTTGAAGACTTTGTATTTACCACAAGGCCCTATGATTTCACCACTTTAGTAATAAGTGCCATGCACCCTATGTATCTGGGTGTAAGCTTCTTGATGTTGGGAGACTCAACTCTCTTCTCAATTCCCACAACCAAATCCTCTACCCACTTGGCTCGAACTTTCCCCATATTAGAAGTCTTTAACTTAATGTGTGCCTCCACTTTCCCTAGGCTATGATCCTCATCATCATCATCATCATGCTGGTCAGCCCAACTGCCAACTAGATTAACTTGAAACCGAGATATTGGCTAAGGCTCTATCTTTAGAGCTCTATCCTATTCTCACTCAACCACCACATCTCTACTCTGAGAACTCTTTTCCTTGCTACTCAAGGTTGCATATGCATCAACCTCCAATTTGTACAAGTTCTTGATCCTAACACCAATTTTATTAACCTGTCCTAAAGAAAAATGCTTGACGTAGGCCTTCCCTTTGTTGAATACTACATCATACAGTTTGTCTTCAAGGAATGCTACTGAGACAAGGTTTTTATTTAATCCTCGAACAATAATCACATTATTGAGATGCATAAGGGAACCATACTACCTCTTAAAGTTCATTGTACCAACTCCTTTGGTCGTGTATTTTCCATTATCTCTAAGCTTGATATCAAATTGCATGTCTTTCTCCTCCAAAATGCTGAAGAAATATTTATTCCTTGTCACGTGGAATGAAGCTCTCGAGTTAATGTACCACACACTACCTCAAACTGAGCCTTCCACGCAAGTTATCGAAGAGAAAATCCAATTCAAACTGGGAAGAGAGTTCTTCTCCTCCTGTTGTTGCAGCAACATGCTTGTTGGATTTCTTGTTGGACATTTTGTAGTATAATTTCCAAACTCATGACAATGAAAACACTTGATCTTGCTAAGATCCTTCTTTTCCTTACCTTCATTCTAAATAGACTCGGTTTTGCCTTGGGCCTTCTTTCCCTTGGTTTTCTTCCATCTTCCCTCTAAAGCAAAGTTCTCCTCATCTTCTAAACCAGAAGAGACTCCATCCCTTATGTTCCTCCTCATCTCTTCCTGCACAATATCTGACCACAGTCTCTCCCAATTAGGGAGCTTATATCTGTCATTCACTACATCCTAGAAACTTTTCCAAGATTAGGGAAGCCCAAGAAGAGCAAGGTCACAAGATTTAGTGGTGAAATTGTATCTCCAACACCTCCAAGTTCATCCCTCACTTAAGAAAACATGGATAGAGATGTAACAATGGACTCATTCTTTCCCCTTCAAATGTTCCTCAACTTGTCCTTTAAAGTTAGCTTTTTGGCATCACTAGTACTTTCAAACATATTAGTAAGGGACTTTCACATATGGAATGGTGTCTCCTTCCCATGCAAATTTAGAAAAATATGGCCTCTAACTCCTTCTAGTATCATCCTCCTAGATTTGGTAGTGTCCTTCCTCCATTGAGTCAATTGATGTGCATCTAATGTAGGAGGTTTAGGGATATCAATTTTGGCGTATTCCAAATCCCCATTATCATCTAACACAACCTCCATTATGTCCTTCCATGAAAAAAAGTTCGAGGTCCCTTCTAGGGCACACTCTGTCCTCAAACCATAGGATGACATGATTCGTGTAGTTGTAGAATCCTTGCACTAGTTGATCTTCTCTCCAAAGAAATTTGAATATGATAAAGGAACTCGATGTCTATCTTGTTTTCTACTCTAATACCATGTAGAAACACCTTGAAACCTTGCAATTGTTAATGACAGCAAATTGATCGCAAAAGACACAAGATTTCTCTACCAAAAAAACTGTGAAAATAAAATAATGAATAGAAACACAATCACACATAAAACACAAAATGTATTTGGTGAACACAATTAGGAAAAACCCCTCTTGCTTGCATTGAATCAAGTGAGCAATCTAATCTATTCCATAGAATTTATATCAAGCATGAAGCTCCCTACAATACTGATTAACTCTCTACAAGACATGTCAAACACCTAGGAATATAAGGCTTGCTAAGGAGCTCCTATTTCCTAGCACAAATCTTCATGTAAAAAATAGGAATTTCTCCTATTTCCTTGCGCAATTCCCAAGATAATTACCTTTTCATGCTCAACCAAGCTTGTACACAAAAACCTGTATAATTGATTACAATTATGTCTTCGTTCAATCTCAATAGGAAATTCAAATTACATGACCTGCAAGGGCTAAATTTAGTAGTTGATATTGTTAACTGAGAGTAAGTTGAGTTAACGGAAAGTAAACTACTTAATTAAACTCAAGCCTATCTCTATTCTAGAACTAGAGATCAATTAACTAATAAACACTAGAGTTAACTCCACTAGATAGCTAATTTTAGCCATCAACTAGTCCACAACTCATTCCATATCATCTAACTCAAATTCACTGAATCTAACTCAATGATAGGCCACATCACACATGTTAACTGAATTTAGCAAACCGAGGCACAAGTTAAAGAAGTCATTTCTTGCTACAATTTCAACAT
>APFE031073988.1:13607-69519 GCA_000404065.3 Pinus taeda
TTTCAAGTGAATAGCATTCAAACTATAATTTTAATTCCCATGGAGCTTTCTACACATTCAAAAAGATTGAGGTATAGTTGCTTTTGAATATGAACCACGAGTTGTGCAATTAGAAATTTAACAACCCCTTAAAAAATACCAATTAACAATGAAAACACTTACAATGTGACCCATATGAGCATGGGAGATGAAGAGGATATCTTGGACAACAACTCTGGAAGGACACCGCCCAATGTCGATGGCCACCTTGAGGCAAGCAGTATGATACATGTCTCGTGCCCTACAATAGATATTTCCTCTATCAACTACCCTTCAATATCCATTGCTCCTCCACCCTTTCTATTAGATTTATAGTCATCCTGGGTAACAATACTCATGGCTGCTTTGATACCCAATTTTCTTGTTGAGAAAAGGGTGAAACTAATGCGTAACAATACTCATGGCTGCTTTAATACCCAATTTTCTTGTTGAGAAAAGGGTGAAACTAATACTGTGTCTGACATGGCTAGATCTTGAATGCCTCTTAGGCACCTAGTTCTCTAGCCTTGAAGATGCTCACAGCTGAGAAGCCAATAACAATGGAGTTCTTGCGTATGCATTTGAAGAAGTAAGTGTAGATGCAGAGTGTCACAATGAAGTGAATAATAATACAGAGGCTGAGCTTAGCATTGTCTGGATAATGTTAAACACCCTACACATTTCTCAAAGTAATGAGCCCATGTTGGAGATGTCCAATATCTGTAGAAAATTTAGATATATGTGAACCCCCGTATTCAAACAGATTTTTGTTTTAGACTGCATTTAATATTTATATGAATGTTGTATTTTCATGATGAGTCAATTGGGTGGGTTTAGGTTAGGATTTTGAGAAAAGGAGATGTTATATGCCTTAGCCTTCATCCCAAATGTGATATGTTGCATCTTGATATGTTGATATTTTTTGGTAGAGAAAAAACCAACTGTTTGTAATTAATAGAATTTTTTTTTATATATAATCAAAAATATTCTCGAGGGTTGGTTTACATCCATGTTTTCCATTACTCGAATCCAATGAAAGGTCTAGTGTAAATCTAAGAATAGTATGTTTATGTACGTGCCTCATCCTATACTAGAAATGGGAAAATACAACATAATATAACTAGTGCTCAAGATCATAATACGAGTAGCCCTGCTACATGTTGTTTTAATCTTTGCATGGTATCACATATTTATGAAAATAATGATTCAGTCAAAAAAACAAACATAGAACATAAAATGTGCAAATAGATGCTTCGAGATCATGTGACATGGACTATATGATGTGTATATACCCAAAGTCCCTCTTCTTTTCCTTGAAAAAAGTAGAGTAAAATATGCTTCCTGGTTGTTGAAGTAGCTCTTTTTTGGATAGTTCATTGGAAACAATGTTATGCTCATTATATATGTAGGAAAAATTGAAATCCATAACTTCCTTTGAAGCTCTTTGATACGCTGCATCCAGTTTATGAGTTGTTGGGTTTGAAAGTAGTATGACCCAAAATCCAATCTATTGCACCTTTGAATCTTCGAATACCACCAATTTGTCAATGGAGAGTCATCTTGCACATAACATAACTCCCCAAAGAGCAATGACCCTTACACGAATGTTAGTACCATGACCATAATTCCACATAAAATGATAATAAAATTTAGTATGGATGACAATATATACCCCGCACCCATGGTTCCCACTATTGGACACCCCATCAAAAAAATAGATAGGGAATTTGTCCTATATGCCGATGAGTTGAATGTGTCTCTTATGCTTTTGATTTGTCAAAGGGCCATACTCACTGAAAAAAGTTGCAATGGAATAACAGCATTGTCAAAGATCTCAGCCGGATGCCTCGAAAATACTATTATCTATTGCATTGTGAATTAAGGTCATATGAGATTACTTTGTTATGAAATGTTCGACTTAAGTCATTTACTTATAAAGGTTCCATAATCTTAATGAAGAGCATTTTCATAAATCCTTTGGAGTGAAGTGTTATGCATTACCTTCACTTTGAACATATCTTGGTTGGAATCTCCCTAAAACATAACATATGATAAAAAGGAAACACCAATAAAGAAACAAAATTGCAAAAAAAAATTACTTCTTTCTTCTATGTTATTGTTTCTTATGCCATTGCCTTATGACGTTTCATTTGCAACATGTGGTGCAAATGCTAGTTAATGTAATAGTTCAAGGCACCATCACATTAAATGAAATTATTATTTCAATTTTTACTTAATGTAATAGTTCAACGCAACATGGCATCTACCATCACATCTATCATTATAAGCATCATCTTTATACAACATCTCTCCTATAATAAAGTTGACATTATCTTTTTATGAATTCTAATTCTAAATATGATACTTTATTGAGCTAACTGTCCACTTCAACACCTCCCCCTAATTAATTGTACATTGCCTCTTTAGCTCATAAACACTAATTTTATCATTAAAAGATGCTTAATAAAATATTATTCACCATTCCAAAAGCACATTAAATATATTATAAAATCCATACTTTGCCCTTTTCTTTTTATAATGATTTTACAAGAGACAAGTCCATATCAAGCTTCATACCGGAAAAATTATATTTATTACATTTTAGCTATTGTAGCTACCTCCTTCATTTAAGATGATTTTACAGGAGACAAGTCCATATCAAGCTTCATACAGGAAAAAAAATATATTTATTACATTTTACCTATTGTAACTACCTCCATTTCAGTCCCAGTAAATAAAATATACTTATAGAACCTGACCGGTGAGAGTTACTCTCCCTTACTACTTTAATTTCAGTTTTAATGATAGTCATTCTAAACCTGATCAATCTGATCGTTGTTGCTTCTCCGTTCAGCAATATAACGTCCACGGTTGTTTCCTTGGCCATCCTGGAGAATAAACAAAAGAAATGAGGTATATATTTTATTATGTCGCCACATATGATCACAAGCTCAAAGTGTACTGATGTTTTTTTAGTGATGGAATACCGATCAAGACGTTTACGAAGCTGATTCATTGAACAAAATGCACAATTGATTGAGGGTGCAATTGAGCTGTAAAAAATTAGCGACATATCGTTGGGCTGGTCATTCGCTTTGCAAGAGTGATTGGGCATTTCAATCTGTAGTTGTCGCTCACAATCTCCTTAGTCTTTCGCCCATGATGTAAGCCTGTCACCTTTGTTAAAGGTCTATTGGGCCATTAACTTATGATGCAAGCCTGTCACCTTTGTTAAAGATCTATTGGGCCCTTAACTTATGTAAATTGTATTAAAAAATGGTACGGTGCCATCCCAATATGGAAATCTGCCTCTGATATGCAACTGACTGGTGTTTTTTAATCACAATGGAACGCTATTACTCTTTCCCTTCAATCGCGTGGTCTATATCGCTCGCTGGACAGGGATTGCATCATCTGGAAAGGTCTCGTCGGCACTTCGGTGGTTTATGCAAGGCACATATATCTCCAGATTTTACTAACAGAATTCGATACATCTGATTATATCTTTCGGCCAACGTTTTGGAAATCTGGATACCTTTTAAAAATCATTATATTTGCCTGACTGGTTTTCATAACAGGAATCTCACTTGGGAGAATCTCTGTTATCTCACTTGAGAGAATCTCCAGAAGCCCAAATGATGTGGGCCTGCTATATGCCCCCTCTCTGGATCGAATACTGAAAATAATTTACATATTCTCCTGCAGTGTCCTCAATCCCTGTTGATTTGGCCGCACTTATCTGCACACTTTGGATTTGCCAATATTATCACTCCTTCCATCTACGAGGCCTTCAATATATGGAGCAACATGTGTTGCAAGTGGAGGCAGATCCCGATTACTATCTGGGCCATCTGGAAATGGCGCAATATAGTCTTCGAATCTATCCTTTGTTTATATGAAGTACTTGATCCGCCTCGACAACTTAAAGTCAAACAAGGAATGAAACACAGCAGCCCATCGATGTTTATGAATATCTCTATGCTTTTTTTGATGGCGCTGCGCAACATGACACATGTGCCTGTGGTGTTTATATAGTTCCAGAAGAAGGTCAAGCTTTCGATATACATTGGAACAGAGGACCTAGAACCAACAGCAACGCAGAAATTATGGTTCTAGCCGATCCAAAGCAGAAATTATGGCTTTGGCCGGTCCCATTTCCTTCTCTGATTTCCTTGGTCTCAAAAGCCTTCATATTTTTGGAGACTCCAAAGTCACCATAGACCATGTGCTGTCCAAAAATAACATAAAAAATATACACCTCTCTGGCTGGTTGAACAGGCTTGAGGCTTTGTGGCACAACAGGAAGGATTACTCAATCTCCCACGTCGCAAGGGAAAAAAATCGGAGAGCGGATGCTTTGTCAAAGCAGAGGCTATCATCGCCGCAAGGATTATGGAGGCTGCTGATTACAATGGACAACTCCTCCTGCCAGATCCAAGATTTTTCCATGCCGGGTACATATTTCTCTATTATGTGAGGTCAAAACTGGTATGAATTATGCTCCCCATCTTTTGTCTCATTATATGTTGTTTCTTCATACATAACATTGGCTCATGGAACTGTTTTTTGGAATTTTATAAGAAGATATGTCTAATATGCAATATTTTCCTCGTGGCTACTATGTAACAAATCTATCTAGGATACATATATCCTTTTTCCTGAAGGCCTTCAGCCATTCTTCTCTTTTCGGATCAGATGCACCCATATTTTCAATGCTGTATATTTCTGTTTTGGATGAACATAATATAACTATATAGCTTTTTTTTCGTGCTGAAAAAAAAAGTTTCGGAAAGGAGTTGTTTATTGAGGTGGAGGAATTGTCGGGATGGCCAAAAGTGGTCGGAATCTAGGCAAGCAAATTTCAAAAAATCGTGTAGATGCAGTGTTTGAATCGTGTTTTTGATAGTGGAAATGGATTCGGCACCATCAAAAACGTCAAGGGCACTTAAAATTATGAATTATGATAGCTTTTACTTGGATTTACAAAAATTCCTGCCAGATTTTTTCAAAATATGATCCGAATTTCTATAACTTTCAAGGCAAAAAAACATAATTTTTAGACCACAGCTTTCAAAAATACCTTGAAATTGACAGTTAAGAAAGAAGTCAATAATTAACCTCTCTTTTGATCATCTGATTCTAATATATTCCCAAATCTATTATCCACATAAAAAGACTCCTTTTCCCTTTTTCGGAGCATGTTGCAAGGCAAGTCAAATGCCTTCTTAAAAAAAGAGAATCCAAGGTTAAATGTGTCAGAACTAGGGACAACAAATCCAAACTTAAATGTGTGAGAACTAGGGACAACAATATGAAGAGGGCACAAATCATCTTTTCATCCACTGTCCCTTTGTGTCATAGGTTTGGGCTTAGGTTTGGACTTGGGTGCTACTTATTATAAACTATCCTGCTGATTGGGATCGTGTAGACATTGCCTCTTGCCTTGGCCGGTGGACTGTGGATCACAAATCTCATCAAACGTTGCCTTTCTTCATCATATGGGGCATATGGAAGTCTAAAAACGTCCTCATCTTTGATCAAGTAATGCCAGGACCAGCTACAACATCTTATTATATTATTTGGAATTCTTTGACTTCTTGGCCCTTGTTCCTAAAAAGTCCTCCCCTCTTAGTGACCTTGGTCTGCTTTTCTTGTAGCTTTCTTTGATGGTGCATCATCTTTCAGCATTTGTGGATGTGGTATGGTCATTCACATTAAGCCTGAGCTCTCTTATAGCTTTCATTGGGATTTGGGATCTGGGGCCGAACTACTTGCTTTTTGGGTGGTCTTTCGTTGTGCTACTTGGCTTAGTCTCAGGGATCTCACTGTATTTGGAGATTCTAAATCAATTATAAAATTGGCAAATGACAGGGGTTCATTAAACTGTTCAGCTCTTGATCCATGAAAGCTCAGAATCAAAGCCCTGTAAGCAGGGTTCCAATATATTCTCTATTTCGCATATTTACGTAAGCAGAGTTCCAATATCTCTCTATTTCGCATATTTACCGGATCCAAAATAGAGAAGCTGATCGCCTCTCAAAGGAGGGTTGCAACTCAGATCCCGACCTTATAATTAACCAGCAGCTCGAGCATGGAGTTCTGAAAGGGGCTGGCTATATCCCAGTTTAATGAGACTGTTTTCGCTGTCTGCAGGGCTCACTACCTTCCCCTGTTCTGGAAATGATCTTCCCCTGTTCTGTTCGTTTTGTCGAGCAGGTTTTGCTATCTTGTAATGACTTTTTTGTCTCGGCTTATGTTGATACCTTTTCTTTTAGTGTGTTTAGATATTTTGTTACAGATCCAGGTCAACAGGACTCACAGGTTAATGATATTTATGCATCATTATCAATGGCCACTGAGAAAATTCCTTCTCTGACCTATGTACTTTCTCTTTATATTTAATAGAAGGTTGTTTTTTCTCTGTGGAAAAAAAAAGCTAAATTAAAAATAGTTTATTTCATTTATATATTTTGGTATTCTGTATAACAGTGTTGGTTTACTAAAAGGCAGTAGTTCATGCAACCTATGTAAAAGTGTCAAGATAGATATTTCTTTGTGGCCTTAGAGATTGAAGTTGGTGCTAAATCTGATATTTCTTTGTAGCGTTAGAGATTGAAGTTGGTGCTAAATCTGATATTTCTTTGTAGCCTTGGAGGTTGAAGTTGGTTCTGAATCTGATTTTCCTGGTGGATATTTCCTTTACAAACTGTTAGATTTTACGACATAAATTTGTGCTCTATTCGTGATTCATCTTTTCTTTTCCTGACATTATTTCTATCTAGTAATATTTGATTTGGGCTCTAATTACCAATAAGTGGCATCAAATACAAGGACGAAAGCCAAAGGCCAAGCTGTCTAGTGATTTTTAGAGACCTGCGTGTAGAAGAAGAGGGGCCAAGTTCTAATAGGAGTAAGTGATTTGGCGGAAATCCTAATGCAGAGAAGTTCATTCACTGTTCATCTGGGTTCTTCCAGCACGTTGAGGAGTTCACACTATTGAGTTGAGACCACATTTTCAATCCCCTGCACAGAGTTCTGTTTGTGCCCATTTTCTGAAACTGTTATTGTATGCAACACAAAAGTGGAGGAATAAAGGAAATTATTCATATCGGAGGTTTCCAACCAGCACTGGAGAAAGAGTCCGCATAGACACATTTTTGTCAGCGGCTCCATCGATTCAGCTGGTGCAGAGGAGGAAGCGCAGTGGAGTCTAGCTATCCCGCAGTGGAGGCTCTAGCTGTGAAATGTGGAGGAGGGTTTCGATTTAGCAGACAAATTGTTGGAGGCCATGTAGGGGGTTCGAGCATTTCGTCCAACACGCAGAAGTTGAGATTGTTTACAGGTAAAAGCAACTATGGAGCCCTTTCTATTCAAGTTGATAATTCTATATACATATATATATATATTTGGTGTACGTCTCATTTTTTTTTCAAGTCTGAAAGGTATATATAATATATTTATTCCATAATATATTTATTCCAATTTTTTTAAATAAATACTTAAAAAAAATGAGAGAGAGTTTGCTTATAGAGATTAATAACAAAGATGATTAATCTCAAGTTTAAGGTGGAGAAGTTTAATGGTAAAAATAACTTCGAATTATAGAAATTCAAGTTATGAGATTTTTTAGTGTAGCAAGGATTACATATAGCATTAGATGGCAAGAGAAAGAAATCTTTGAGTATGATTGATGAGGAATGGGAAGGTCTATATGTAGGAGCTCTGAGCAATATTTGGTTATATCTGTTCTATTTAATATTATTGGAGAAGAAATATACGCAGACTTATGAAGCATAATGGAGAGCATTTATAAGACAAAATCCTTAATGAACCAAATCTACTTAAAAATGAAAGGATATAGTTTGAAAATGAAAGAAGGTAGAAAAATGGGACATCATTGAAATGTATCTATAACTATTATATGCCAGTTGACTAGTATGGATGTTAATTCAATGAGGAAGATAAAGTAGTTACATTGGTGTGTTTATTCCCTCGATCATGAGATCATTTAGTCATTGATACTTTTGACTATGATTATATTGTTGGAGCATTGTTTTCTAAGAAGGTGCAAAGGAAATCCAGTATTGAAACATCCACACCATAAGCAATGATGGCTAGAGGTAGGTCCATAAAAAAAGGAGAGAAGTTGAGGTACATCAAAATCAAAGTCAAAAGGGCAAGAAGAGTAAACTCACATGTTGGTATTATAAAACTCTGGGCATCTCAAGAAATATTATTGGAAGAGGTGGGAATCCAAGGAAGAGTTAAAAAAAAAACGAAAATTTAGTTGAATTAGGTCTAGGTATGATCGATGAAGCTTTATCTATTTGTAATGTCCCTTAATATTATGAAGAATGATTGTTAGATTCAAGTGATTCTCATCACATGTATCCACATAGAAGTTGGCTTTTGTCTTATCAAGTTGTTGGTGGTGGTATTGTTCTTGTGGGAAATAATGTATTTTATAAGACTATTGGGGTTAGAAACATCAAGATTAGAATGATTGATGATATTATAAGAACATTGACAAAGGTTAGACATGTGCCTGAACTAAAGAAGAGTTCAATTTCTTTGGGAGTTTTGGATTATAGAGGTTACAAATTTATTGGTCAAGGTGGTGTCATAAGTTGTTGAAGGATGCTTTGGTGGTTATGAAGGCTATAAAGATGAGAAACCTTAAGTACAAGTTAGAAGGGAGTACTCAAATTAATGAAGCAGTGGGGGTATCTTATGAGCTGAATGAATATAGTTTCCTATGGAATCATCGACTGGTTCATATGAGTAAGAATTGACTATAGGTACTAAAAAATTCTAAATTACTTCCAAATTAAAAAAAATTGAATTTGAAATTTTGTGAACATTGTATTTTACGAAAATAGTCTAGACAAAAGTTTGAAGCAGGAAGTCACACTGGTAAAGGTGTTTTAGATTATATCCATTCAGATTTTTGGGGGCATTCCCTATATTTTCCTTTAGAGAATTGTCATATTTAGTGGCATTTGTAGATGATTTCTCTAGAAAAGTGTTGGTCTATATCTTGAAAAAAATCTTATATGTTCAATATATTTAAACAATTTAGAGTTACAGTAAAAAAGAAATTAGGCATGACAATCAAATGTTTAAGAGTGGATAATAGAGGTGAGTTCACATCTTTAGGATTCGAAAAATATTGCAAATAAGCTAGGATCGAAACACATAAAACCATTATATACACTTTGTTGGAATAAGGAAGTATTGAGAGGGGGGGGTGAATCAATAATAGGTGGGTTCTTAAAACTTTAAGTACAAACCTTCAAATTCTTTTCACTACAGGAAATTATTTCAGAGAGCATTCATACTATAATAAACATGAAAAAAAATATAAGACATTCATATACATCAACTGGACAACACACACACATATTGACACAAGTATTTTTATGTGGAAACCCAAAGGGAGAAAACCACCAATCTATTTGTTATTATGATGAAATTTAAGACTCAGAAGAGGCCCCAACCCCTTTCATATAGCAAGTTGCAACTTACCAAGAGGCACCAACATCTTATGAATCCAGACCACTACCTGCTCTAACCCTTGTTCTACTTTTCATCCAATTTTCAAACTAAAAATAGAGGCTAACACCTTTACATAGAATATAAATTTGGTCTAATGTAGTACCAGATCTTTTCCTTCACCTCTGTAGTTCTCCTTTGAATTGTGCTCCCTGCTTCTCAACCAACTTTGGTCAATTTCCTCTGCTTCACTATGTCTCTATTACACATTTTCACACTCATGACACTGCACACTCAGCACACACATATTCTACATTCACCCACTTTTCTCCATTGCAATCCTTGGTTTTGTTTCATTGTTACACAATGATCGATGTTGTCTTTGCAGTCAATTTCATTTTTCCCAAGAGCGTACTCATCATGGCTCTCCATCTTGTTGTTACATCAGATTGCCTAAACATTGCAGCTACAATAATCATAAGAATGGGCACCTGTGTGTTTCTTCCATATTGAGAATTAATTCTCAGCCAGACTATGCATTGACAACATTATCTCTCTGTTTTGTACTACTTCCTGGCCACTACAACTGAATTAAATATGAGAATGAGCACCTGCGTGTTTTTCATACTAAGAATTGAATCTTAGTCGACCTGCAAACTTAGAGAGATCCTCCATTAATATGTGTATGTACTCATAGCATGAATCTCCTTCGTTAGTCTTTAAGGCTCATATGACTAAAGGAGAGCACTACAACATGCAATCTTTTCATTTAATTCATCATAACTTGCAGTGACGCTCAGGGACGGCTAACTCTGTTTCACAATAGGCTCCATTAAATTTCTGTTGTGCGTTCTGGTCCTTGATGCCTTGAAACAGAGGACTCGGTAATTGTATTGACTCAAATTCTCAAGTTATAGGTTCTGACTCATCCATCCAAAGCCTAGAGGCTTTCTTTAAATAGTGCTACCAAATTTGCTGACTTTGTACTTTGGCCCCTTTTGCTAGCACCTTTACTTGTTTTCTGTCATAGGACCACTGCATGTGACTATCGGCTCAAACCTTCAATAACTTAGCCTATTTAAGCCCTTCATGGGTTGAATTCCCTTTGTTAATGGCTCTGCTCCATTGGTCTCATTTCTACATGAAATGACCAAGTGTCAGGGCTTAGCCCGTAGCCCTTTCTATCATGGCACATTAAGGTTGTGCCTTTTAATACACCCAAACGGGGCATGTCATCGAGTCAACATGTCCCATGGGGACTTCCTTCCTTATTCTCATTTGTTTTCGCTTTGCCATAAGTCTGCCTGTGAGTCCTCCATGTCCCGATGCTTTATCTTCTGGTGAATTCCTTAGCCACTCCCTTTATAAACACCAGGTTTGTTCCTACATGATGAACTGTCTAGTAGGGTTCGCCCGCTCTTTCACTAGCCAATCAAAGGCCTTGTCGAGATGAGTTGTTTGACTGAAGTTTCCCTAGTTCATACTACTCTATGTGTTTTTCTTGTGCCCCTTCATAAACTATCGGGGTCTTCCTTACGAGATGAGTTGCCCGAGTTGGGTCCAATTGATTCATTTTCCATTGGTTCGTGCTCTGAAAAGGCCACGTCTACCTGATGCCTAGTCAGCCCACTAGTTCATATGCACACACCACTCAAACCTTCTAGGGTAGCCCTTCCGGGATTATGTCATGCTTAGGTCATCAACCCCATGTGGCAGATATTGAGTGGTGACACGTGTCACTTAGGTCTAACCCATTAGGCCACCCAAAAATGTCAAATATTCCTCCCATGTGTGCCTTGTACAACCACATCATGCTAACATCATTTGTCGCCATCAACTCCTGATAGCAAATCAAAAGTTGCATGTGTCTTGCTAGAGGAGAGATAAAGGTTCTCTGATACCTTTGATTTGCACCAAATTCCTTTTTAATCAAAACCACTAGGTTCCAAAATCCGGCTCTGGCACCACTTCTAAACATATTCAGGTTTTGGGGAGGGTTACCCCTAGAGTAGCTCTTCGTCGTTGATATGCGTGATCAACTGTGTCGGAAACCACTTCCGGGACCACAAATCCCATCTATCAAATTGTCTCCAATGCCATTGGAAAGTTGCCACATAGCCCGACACTTTCCTCTCGGCACTTAGCCGTTTGCGATCTCTTGCTGTGTCCGACGTTCTACTATGCTACCTCTTTGTTATCCCTTCTGGGATTCACCTCTGGGCTATCACAACTAGGTGGGCTCCAGCCGCTTTGTTCCTTCCTGGTGCTTACAACTTACACCCTATTTGAAACCACCAATGTGCACCCACCGGGATGGCATCATCCTAGTCCACCAGGGTGAGCTCTCTGTGATAAGCCCACTAAGCTAGCCTGTAATGTTGGCACCTCTAATCAAATCCGATGTTTCCACGTCTACATAATGCTCTCACGCAGAGGCTCTGCTAGACGTTTTGCTGAGTTTGGTAGTTCTTCCAACTTTGGCTACCTACCAAAGGCTCACTAACGATATTTAACTATGCTATGAATACCTTGGGAACTTCAACTTTTATTGGAAATAACTCTTGATGCAAGAGGCCATTTGTTGACTTCCACATATTGTTGGAAAGCTATTTCCAGGCACTATCGAACTACACCACTTCTAAGAGAATATGAGTTCAACTCTAGAGGCAGACTTTCCTTCAAATTCTGGGACTCACAACCACCATAGTCATCATTTTATGGATTCTCTTATAAGCCTTCTATTATGGTGATTCTCTACTAGAGACTGCAACAACCATGAGAATCCTCCTGAGCAACATGCTCCTCAATGCTAGACTATTTGACATCATTTCCAACATACTTGCTGACACTAGCCATCGAGGTAATGCCAGTGGTCCAACAATCTCCCCCTTTAGCGTTGATGGAAACACTATAAGCTCCCCTTGAAACCAAGCATGGTATTTTTCATCATTGTTCTTATCCTAAGTACCAGTAATCTTCTCCCCTTTTGGAATCAATGGCAAATGATTCTCTTGAAAACTCTCCTTGAACCACTGCATACTACTCTTTAATTGATCCCACATGTTGAGTAGTTGTCAACACACATTATAATTAATTCATTTGGGAGGAGGATCTACAACTCCTATCTGTTGCTTGAGATGCTCAAATGGTTCTCTTGCAAGTGGCTTAGTAAAGATGTTTGCAAGTTGGTCTTTAGTGTCCACATATTCAAGTCGAACAACACCAATTGTAACATCGTCTCTTAATAAATCTAATTTGACAGGCATGCGCTTGGTCTTGGAGTTCATGAAAAGGCTCTTAGAGATATTGATGGAACGAGTATTATCACAAATTATTGGAATGGGATCAGTCAATTCTACCTTAATGGCTTTCAAGGTTTGTTTCATCCATAGAATTTGTGAGAAACATGTGGCAGCTACAATATACTCTTCTTCAGCAGTTGATAAAGAGATGGAGTCTTGTTTCTTGTTGATCTAGGACACTAGGCAATTCCCCAAAAATAATGTTGGACTAAGGGTGCTCTTCCTGTCATCAATATTGCCTACCCAATTAGCATCAATATAGGCCTTCAACTTAAACTCTATGCTTTTAGCATACCATAGTCCATAATCTAATGTCCCTTGAAGGTATTTGAAAATCATTTTGACAACGATGATATGACTCTCATGGAGGCATGATTAAAATATGGCCACAAGACCTACTACTTGCAAGAAATCTGGTCTCAACACTATGAGATACAACAGGCTTCCTATCATTGATCTGTAATCAGGCTAATTTACTTGTGGTGTCTCATATTCTTTGCATAATTTATAGTTTGTAACCATGGGTGTGCTAACTAGCTTGCAATCTTCAAGCCCAAATTTCTTCATAGTTTCTCATAGGTATTTGGATTGGAAGATAAATACCCCATATTTTGATTGAGAATTTGCAATCCCAAGAAGAAGGATAGTTCTCCTATCACGGACATCTCAAACTCTATCTTCATAGAGTTTGCGAATTTATGTCCCAATTGTTCCATATTCTTTCCAAAGATTATGTCTTCCACATACACTACCATAATTAATAGATTAGAATCTTGATATTTTATATACAGATTGTTGTCTACAATGCCCCTTTTGAAGCTTTGATTCCAAAGATATTGGTCCAGTCTTGCGTACCATGCTCAGGGTGTCTATTTGACTACATATAAGTCGTTTTCAGTTTGCACACAAACCCTTCATTTTCTGTGTGTGTGAATCACTCTGAATACTCAATATCAACTTCTTCTTCGAACTCTCCATTGAGAAACATTGACTTCACATCTATCTGATATACCTTGATGTTTTTAAGAATGGAAAAGGAAAGAGAAATTTTGATAGCTTCCAGTCTAGCTACTTGTTATAGGCCATTTTGTTGCATCTTGTCAATAAACCTACAAAACGTATCAATCCACATCTATGAACACCTTGTCATCGTCCCTACACAAATCCCTAAGCATGACTCTTCCAAATCCCTAAGTTTCTGGGGCTGATTACTTCAAATTAGTTATTTTAAGGCCTAACACACCCTATCCCTTTAGAGACCTACGTTCAGCAGCATGTTGCTTCATTCTGCACCAACGTTGATCAATAGAAGGTTGTCCCTTGTTGGGAGTGTGTTAATTCTAGAAATTTAGGAAAATTAAAAAGAAACCCAAATTTTCCTCTTCCAGAAAACTCTAGGAGTTGTTTCAATCATTTACCTTGGCTAAGAACTTTGAATCTTATCTGATCCTACCTTGAATATTTCACCTCTTATCACTTGAGCTCATCCTCTCCTCTTAAGTGGAGCTTAAGCCTATATTGGTAAATGGATAAGAATTCCTAAATGACCATCCCTCTCCTATAAATTTACAGCCATCTACAACATCATGGTTTGCTTTTGGAGACTAATCATACCCTCATGTTGCTGGTTTGAATATGAGAGAGTCATCATCTTCATGCATTAGGGCGATATTGAGGTGCGTTTTGTGACAAGGAAGGAAAAGTCAACCGAGGGAGATATCTACAAGATCAACTACTAGTATTGGCTGTAAACTCTCTCCTGTTCATCTTAATAGAAAGAGTACATTGGTTTCCTATATGTGTTATGTTATGTTTACATTCATATATTTCAATAATTTTTTGATCCATTGAATAGAGTAATTGGATAATGTTACATAGATGGCATAGATATTTGGCTTGTGTTGATTATATGTGAAGGTTCTAACTATAGAAATTGTAGCTACGATTGGAGCTTACAAGCCAAGAGGAGAGAAGAGCTTGCGATAGATCCTAAGTAAGCCTCTTTCCATTCTCCAATTTCTCTAAGGGGAACTTTATATTCTTTGCTTTCTGTTGTTATAGACCAGTCCACTAGGTTTAGGGAATATACTTCTGTCCCAAGTCATAAATTCCACATAAACAATTGTCGACTCCACTGGGGATCATTTCATTCCCCTAGTGGTTTCCTTGTCCCTAATACTTGTTTCACCTCTTGAACAGACCTCCGTTGCCTCACTCCCTCTGAATTGAACCTAAGAATACCTTTCATTGAGCTTCATTTGGATTTTTTGTGTCAGAACTTGGCCTTACATTTATCAATGCTCCCCCTGGTCTAAAGACAAAGCGTTGTTGTGCTACTTGGCCTTATTTGCACCTATGTTGCAAAGTACCGATGCCTTTCAGCGCCTGCGTTGAACCCTATTTCATGCAAAAAATTACCTTTTTGTGCTTTTATATTTGATTAGCTTTGTTCCAGCTGGTCCTCATTATTTCCTTGAGTCTGTCTTGGTCTCTTAGATGCCTCCATCTTATTTATTTTGGTTTTGAGTGCATTTGATAAGAATTTTTTTAGCTTTTCCTTTCTTCTTACTAATTATCTCATTAGCAAATTGATTTCTTAATCATTGATTGCTTGAAAGAATTGGTGTTTCAGTCATCATTTCTAATAGTGTATTTTATCAATGACTAGGAAAATATCTTAGTTTTGATATGAAAATTAAGTGGAATTGAAAAGAAAAATCTTATGCATCTTGCATTGCATGTAGGGGTTTGTGTGTGAATTGGAATTAGAAACAATTGCATTAGGGGAATTGGTTTAATAAACTTGTTTGTTGCATCTTATATGTTGCATACTCTGTGTTCTCTTGCATTTTTAGGACATTCAGGTGAAATTCATGGTAAGCCTTGAAAACTGAGACTTAATTCAAGATAAACTTTAAAATTTATTGAAGCAATCTTAAGGAACATTTGAATCATTAACACAAAGATCTAGAAGTCTAGCCTTGAGATGTGTTTTGACATCTATAAACATAGGAGTTATCATTTTTTTCCAGCGTTTCATTCCGGGGGTGATATCTCGTTCCATGTATGTAAGTGTATCAGACTGTTCTCCATGTACCTTTGGGTATATTGGATGGAGCTCCGCACATGAAAAGTATATGGGAATGATCTTATCGTACGGTTACACATTAGATAACACTAACAGAGACAACACTTCACTGTACCATTGATTATATTTTGGAAGTCCACCATAAGTTGTTATCCTCACCATAGGTAACCAAGTCGGTTGCCTTGTATACTGTGATAAACTAAACACAACATTCAGGGAGATTTCCTTCTCGTACGTAAATCCTTGGTTCTCCAAGGTTGTATATTGCATTTCACAATTGCTTGGTAAACCTTTATGCCTAGTTTACCCTCTTTGATTTCTTTTTGTTTTAATTGTTAAAATTTATTAATCTAGAGTGGAAGAATAACACCCTACCCTCTTTCATTCGCATAGAATGAAAAATAAGCTTCCTCTTCCACTAGAGGCACTCTTGGACATCATTAGAAGTATAAAAAGACAAAGACTGTCAAATCTAGTGCTTCAGGAGCAACTACTTCTGGTCCCCCACCTGAAATTGATCCACCAAAATCATATTTTCTGTGAGTACTGAGCCCAAGATTACCTATCCATTGGCTAGTGAATCTAACACAGTCAAAACCGAAGCACCTGAAATCTTGTCACTTAAGGTTATTGAACTTGAATATACTGAATAAGAGATTACACAACCTGAGGCACCTCAGTTATATGCACTTATTACTTCAGGTCCTTCCTCTTCTCTTCTTGTGTCTCAGACAAAACCATAACCCATATATATTGGACCCAACAGTGGATCACATCCATCTAATCTTGTGAGTATCAAAGAGATTCCACAAGAAAAACCTCAACCCTCTTCTCCCATTCAAGTAGGGACTCATTTTTATCAGGCCCATATTTTTCCTTCTCCTCATACTCCATCACAAGATCCTTTGTCTAATTCTTTTCCTTTCAACTCGACATTAAATTTCCTTTGGAAACCCTCTTTGGGACAGTTAACCATGACTGAATCTTCTATGCTTTCCCAACCTATCTCTACTACCATGACTGTTACAACCTATGTTGCAACTTAATCCATGTTTGTAACATCACCAGAGACACATTTGAATGGTGGCCCGTCTATCCTGCCTAGTTACCACTCTTTGTCTGGTACCTTTTCTGGTGCAACATCCAGTCCATGGACCTCTCCGATGTCATCTACATATGGAATTCCATCTAGCACTTCTTTGATGAGAATTACACAGTTTGCTCCTATACCTCCATCTACTCCTACGATTCAGCAGTAGACTGGTCCTTATGTTAGTGGGTATGGACACCTACAACAACCTAATCCACCTCCTATTATGAATCCTTCTCTTTAGGGGATGTTACCTCTGTATGACCCTTCTCTTTTGGTAGAGGGGAAAACTATTGCAGGGATATTTCCATCTCCTCAAGTTAGTGCTCAACCTCAAATGAGTCCTCCATATTCAGGAATGGCTACTAATGTTTGGCAACCTACCATGTCCATACAACCTGGTTCGGTTGTGGCTTCGTCTTTAGTTTCTCAACCTGTTCTATTAAAAATAGCAACAAGAAATGTTAAAACTAGTATTAAGAAATCCTAATTTAACTTTTCCTTGAATTAAGTTGTAATTCTATTCTCATAGCAGCTTGTAGTAGTTAACTAAGTTAAGTTGACTTAGTTAGCTCAATAAATTCGAGTTGGAAATATAACTAGAGTCATGTAGAGTGATTCTCATAAATTTTAGGAGTCGAGGTTGAGTTCTTTTGAGTTGTAATTAATTAACTCAGTCTAACTAAGTTATAGTCAGTTAAACTAGTTCAAACAGTTGGAGGAACAAGTGAGAGGTCAAGTGAATTAAATTGAATTTAATTCACATGCATTGATTAATCAGATAAATGATAATTCACTCATAAATAACTCATGTGCGTCAGTTAAGAGGAAGACCTAGTTGAGATTAGAGTTCAAGGATAGTGTACTATTAGTTGTATAATTTTCCGAGTTGTTTAGATGATGCATGCAATAAGAAGAAGGCCTAAAATTAATTAGAGAACTCATTAATTTTAACCATTTGAATTGCATTTAAAAGGAGGAATGAAGGCACAAGTTTAATCATTGTTTTGGTGAGCACGAGTTGGTGAGACCAAGCAATACAAAGCACAAGTTTGTGCGTGGAGCTTGTGAGCGCAAGGAAGTAGGAGCTTGGCAGGCAACATATTTGGCTAAATATTGGCTTGAGTTGGTTTGTGAAGTAGTGAGATATATTGTACTTGTGTAGAGATTGTTCACGTTGAAAAAGCATTGTATTTTCTTCTCAGGTCTTCTGATTAATGCAATATACATATAGTAGGGGCTTTTAGTTGTGGCTTTCCCCGAAAAAATATTGTGTTATGTGTGATTGGAATGCTTCCTTTTCTTCTTAGTGTTTTCATTGATCAATTTTTATTTCCGTTAATGAGTAGAGTAGATTTAAGTCTTATGTTTTAGCATATTACATAAGCAGTTTGAATCTACAAGCAAAAATATACATGGTATCAGAGAAGGAATTGTTTTGGGCGACGCGTTTGTAGAGCATATCTGAAACTTTATGTGAAATTTTTTCACAAAAAATAGCTGATCTGGATTCCTTTAAAAAAAATACCCAAATTGAAAAAAAAAAAAAATGGTCGACTCAGAGTTTGGATGAGGGAGATATCGTCGATTTAAAATCATCGCTTTTTTCCAGAAAATTTTGTGACAATAGGACAGTTACAACGTGGATCTAAGTTTCTAGAATGCCCAGACGATGTGATTTTTAGCAAAGGGAAGGTTTTCCTTAGACACTTCACTATGGGAAAGATGAACCAGATTAGGGTGCGAGTGAAGAACCTGTATACACTTGAGTTACAAGATGCATGCACAGGCTTGAGGAGAAAGGAAAAGGTTAGAGACTTGGTAGTTGAGAGGGAGCATGAATTACCTCTCAACATGTAGCCTCAGAAGCAGTCTCAGCAAATTGTGGAGCAACCATAATTGGAGAAGCATAGAGGAGACTGAGTGGAGACATCCACTCAAGAATAGACCTCCAGTAAGGGGGAATTTCGAGCCAAGTGGGCATAGGGAGCACATGCAACCATACCTCCAAGTGAGATGTGGGGCGATGTGAAGCAATATTCCCAGGAGTTGCAGAAATTTAGGCAGGGTCCACTGAGGTGTTTTTTGTCTCATGAATCATTATCTTGCTATGGGGGGCCACAATATTCAGTAGCAGGAGGATCGGTGTTAGTAAGATATTGAATAGTGTAGAGCAGTGTCGACAGTAGAGCAAGAGGCTCATGAGTAGATTTAGCAGCAGCATAGTTTTCCTAGTAGACAATTGTAGACATAGTTGATTCAGTTTATTTTGTTTGGATGGTTTTTGGTTGTAGATGTTATAGTAGCAATAAAAACAGTGACAAGAGTTGCATGTAGAACATTCCAAAGGTACCGGATTGGGATAGAGTTGAATGCCTTTCTTGTTGAGAGGGAGTGTTGAAAATAACAACAAGAAATGTTAAAAATAGTATTAAGAAAACATTAATTTAATTCGTCCTTGAATTAAATTAGGAATTAAATTGTAGTTCTATTCTCATAGCAGCTTGTAGCAGTTAACTAAGTTAAGTTGACTTAGTTGGATCAGAAATTTGAGTTTGAAGTCTAACTACAGTCATGTAGAGTGATTCCTAAATTTGAGGGGTCTAGGTTGAGTTCTTTTGAGTTGTAATTAATTAACTCAGTCTAACTGAGTTATAGTCAGTTAAACTAGTTCAAACAGTTGGAGGAACCAATGAGAGGTAAAGTGAATTAAACTGGATTTAATTCATATGCAGTGATTAATCAAATAACTAGTAATTCACTCATAAATAACTCATTCATGTCAGTTCAGAGGAAGACCTAGTTGAGATTATATTTCAGGGATAGTGTACTATCACTTGTATAGTTTTCCAAGTTGTATAGATGGTGCATGTAGTCAGAAGAAGACCTAAAAGAAATCATTCCTTAACTAGATAACTCACTAATTTTAACCATTCGAATTGCCTTTAAAAGGAGGAATGAAGGCACACATTTAATCATTGTTTTTGTGAGCACAAGTTGGTGATACCAAGCAATAGGAAGCACAAGTTTGTGCATGGATCTTATGAGCGCAATGAAGTAGGAGATTGGTAGACAACAGATTTGGCTTGAGCTGGTTTGTGAAGCATTGAGATAGATTGTACTTGTGCAGAGATTGTTTGGGCTGAACAAGAATTGTATTTTCTTCTTAGATATTTTGATTAATGCAATATACAGATAGAAGGGTTTTTTAGATGTGGCTTTCTCCAAAACAATATTGTGTTATGTATGATTGAAATTCTTCCTTTTCTACTTAGCGTTTTCATCGATCAATTTTTGTTTCCGCTGACGAGTAGAGTAGATTTAAGTCTTATGTTTTAGCATATTACATAACCAATTTGAATCTACAAGAAAAAATATACATGTTCCAATTACATCTCAAATCCTTGTTCCACAACCTACATCTCAACTTGTTCAAGCTCAAGTGAATGTGAGTCAGCCTTTATAGGTTGCATATTTAACTCAACCTATCCCAACAGTACCTGGTGCTTCTCAAGCCTTGTATACCCAAACTTTTCAAGGTAACTTACAATCACAACCGCTTGGTCAGACCATTCCTAAAATTCAAATGGGTCAGAATATATGTGGTATGGAACATGCAGAACCTAACCAAACTTATGTTGGGATGATGTAAAATCCCATAGGGAAACAATATCAAACGTATACCTGACCATTTCAACCTTTATAAGGTTATCTTGGAGTTTGGAAGCAAGGTTGTGTATATTATGGTTATCAAAATACTTCCTATCATAGAGCATAGATACCTGTTTCCGAGGCCATCCCATCTTATCCAAGATATCCTCCACTGGACCTCAACAGGAATTTGCCATTCGTAGAAACTCTCAAATTTTTTGAATTAACCGCGGTTGGAAATGATCCCATTGCCCATTCTCCTTGATGGTCGGTTATTCCCACAAAGTTTCCCATCGATATCCCAAAATTCAATGGAAATCCTCGAGAAGACCCATCCACACATGTGATGAATTATCATTTGTGGTGTTCTTCGAACTCTCCCAATAATGATTATTCATTTTCAACTTTTCCATCTACACTCACCAGTACGACAACGAAATGGTATATTGAATTACTAAGAGCTTCGTTCAATAATTTTAGCACCTTGGCTACACATTACTAACACATTTCGAGTTACCCATCTGATATGAGACTCAAATTGAACTTTTAACCAATTTCAAAAAAACTAATTCCACTCACCTCTTGGAACACATTAATGAGTGGCGACGTCGTCGTCATTTGGTTAGAATGTTTTCTCTTGACCAATTGTTAGTTGAATGGTTCGTTATGTCTCTATTACCACCTATCATAGAAGATGTTGCTAAGGGAAAAGTTGTGACCGAAGAGAAAGTAATTTCTCGTGCCCAGTATTTGGATCTTATTTATACCCAATATGGTAAGCTTTATGAGAAAATACCAAATGCTTTTCAACCTTCAAATATTTTTCCTAAACCTCCTGGTAAAGAATCACATGTAACCGACAACATGATTGGTTCTACCAGTGAGAATTCAACGAGTAAACCATTTGATTTCACTCTTGTTGGGGCTACTCAAAACCCTCATTCCACCACTCCTATGTCTTCTACTTCCAAGATCAATATTGTTCAATCATCCAACGGTAACTATCAACAAACAAGAAGTAAGAAGAAGGGAAAAGGTAAAAAGAAGAAAGATAACCCTCCATAGGATAAACAAAACAATCAACCTTTTGAAGAAAAGTAGAAACCTCATTACCCATGTTTTATTTTTAATGAGGAACATTTCACTCAGGATTGTCCACACTGGGTGTAAGTAAATCAGTTCCTTAAATCATCCACTACTCCCATTGTGTTGACAGATCCATTTCTAAATTAGGAGACCAATATGGTTTCCCAGGATCCTGCTTCCTCTAACTCAATTTTGATGATTTCCTCTGCTAAGTCGCAAAATGATGTTATGGTGGCCACCTGAAGTAAATACTACGATAATTCAAATCCCTCCAATGGTATGGCTACTGATCAACATACCAGTAAAACTACATATCCGTTGGATCCTAGTCGAAATGCTATGCCTACTGAGTTGACAATTAATCCTCCCAAAGGCATTATCCATTAATCTACCTTCAACCCTCATGAAAGAGCTTCTCAGTACTATAAAATAGTTGAGGATATGGCTCAATCTCCCTCAGCCATGTCCACTCTTGAGGTGTTGCAAAATTGTCTCGCCCAAAAGAATTCGTTTCTTTTTGCAAGTGGATGTATTGATTCTTTGAATTAGAACCTAGTAGTTTTTAACCATGAGAATCGTACACCTCGAATTTCAGCTCAATTATCTTTAATGATCTGGGTTTTTGTTGGCAGTAAGAATATCCATCGTTCCATTTTGGATGAGGGAGCCTCAACCTGTATTATGTCTCATATGGCTGGAACGCCATTTGTTATCCCCAATTAAGTTAGTCACAAATCACTATGAATGATTTTAATGGAAGAAGATATAAACCTTATGGAATTTTGAACTCTCTATAAGTAGAATTAGGTGGCAAGATTGTATCTATAGAAGTCGAATTTATCAATGGCCACTAGATTACAATATTCCATTAGGTTGTACGTGGTTTTATGCCATGGATGTGGTTGTTTCGACATATTTTAGAATGATTGCTTTTCCTCACAAAGGTGGTATCATAGCCATTGATCATCTCACTTCCTTGTCCACTGATCCTTCAGTTACTGGAAGCATCCCTCTCATTGGGGAAAACCCACACCCGTATCAACATGTTGGGGTTGGATTGCTTAAGGATTCCTCTCTCATGGGAACATTTTCGCTTCCTCCTCCTTCACTTCCATACAAAATTACCTCGGTTTCCTATATTAATATCTTCTTGTACTACTCTAGTTGATCCTTGGGTAGTGCCAGATGAATCTCATATCAATAGTTTTGGTAATCATATGTCGCTTAACCCCATTGAGCTTGAATATGAAGTCGTCTACTCGACTTTTGCTCCTTATTTAGATCCATCCTCTTCGATCAATTGGGTAGATTATTCCTTAGATTATGGCACATCATCTGATCCTTTCACTCGTGCGTTTTCTACCAATGAGAGCAACATGGAGATCATGATGCCAGATGATGTGTTATGGGATGATCATCATCATAGTTCCTCCTTTCCAGATTCCTACAAGGATAATATTAGCGAATTATATCAACGCAATATTGTCGAGTCGTCTACAAATTCAGTATCCATTCACGATGTCGATTTTGAGAAGAACTTGTCAAATATTGAAGAAACTATCCCTCTCGATATTTTGATCAAACCTAGCATTGTTGAGAATATACATATCGGTGTGTCTTTCTCTCCCGATGAGATTAAGTCCTACAAAGCCTTATTCTAGGAGTTTAGAGACGTTTTCACCTGGTCTTACGAGGAGATGTCAGGTATCAATCTGAAAAAAAATGTGCATGAAATTAAGACTTATCTTAATGCTAAACCAATTCGACAACACCTCCGTACAGTCCATCCCAATAAATATGCCACTATTAAAGCCAAATTAAAAAAAACCTCTATGTGCTAGTTTCATCTACTGAGTACCTTTACCTAACTGAGTGTCAAATATTGTTCTTGTCATGAAGAAACAAGGGAAAATTTGTGTGTGTTTCGATTATCGAGAAATAAATCATGCTTGTCCTAAGGAAAATTATCATACCCTGATCATTGACCAGATTGTTGATGATTGTGCTGGTTGTGAGATATTTTCGTTTATGGATGGATTCTTTGGCTATAATCATATCAACACTCTCCTGATGGACCAACATAAGACTGTGTTTATTTATCCCTGGGGCACATTTACGTATAGAAATCTCTCTTTCAGATTGAAGAATGTTGGGGCTACGGTTTAGAGGGAAATGAATTATGCCTTTCATGTCATCAAAAATATTTTGCAACCATATTTGAACAATTCTCCTTCTCACTCAAAGCATCGGGCTGATCACCCGATGCATCTTAGGGCCATATTGTTATGTTGTAGGTATTGAAACGTTTTCCTCAATCCACAAAAGTGTGTGTTTTATATAAGTTCCGGTCAACTTCTCTTTTTCATTGTATCTAAGCATGGAATTTGTATCGACCCATTGAAAGTACAGGCGATCATTGCTCATCTTGTTCCTTATTCCCTCCTCCAGTTTCAACGTTTCCAAGGGGAGAATAACTTTCTTTGGAGATTCATTCCCAACTACGCGGAACTAGCCAAAGGATTTACTCACTTTTTAAAGAAAGGGGTTCCTTCCATTGGGATGACGCTTCTCAAAAGACATCCTATGCATTGAAGGATGTTCTGACTCAGGCACCCTTGTTATATTCCCCAACTTACCAACGCAATGATTTCTTGTTCCTTTCCACCGCAGTTACTACCATTGCAATGGTATTAATCTAGGAGGATGATGTAGGGATTGAACATCCTATTTATTACTTGATTTGAAATCTCAATGATACCAAAGTCAATTATACTCATTTCAAAAATTTTATCTTTGGTAGTGATCCAAGTTGTCCAGAGGTTTCGCCATTACAGCCTACTCCACAAAACTATGGTTGCTTCCAATTGCAACCCGATGATGTACATTTTTTCATGATAATTGTTGGGGGGGAAGTACCCTAAGTGGATTTTCTTCCTACAAGAGTTTTATTTGGAGTCCATCAAATCCAAGTCAAAGAAATCCTTAGTTTTTATTGAGCTAATTTGTGACCTTCCCATTGCTGAAACTGAAACAACT
Organism: Pinus taeda; assembly: GCA_000404065.3. Taxonomy (NCBI): domain Eukaryota; kingdom Viridiplantae; phylum Streptophyta; class Pinopsida; order Pinales; family Pinaceae; genus Pinus; species Pinus taeda. Next base: position 38,371 of record APFE031073988.1, read on the forward strand.
TTTGGTGATTATATTCCTGATGAGTCGTTGTTGCTGATATCATCATCTGACCCATGGTATGGAAACATTATCATATATCTCCATAACCACACTTTCCGGTATGATACCTCTCACTCTAACAAATGACGTATTCGATATCAAGCCAAGAACTATACTATAACTGGCGAGACCCTTTATCATCGTGGTATCAATATGGTTTTTCGAAGGTGCCTCATACATGAGGAGGCCAAGAAATTCTTAAATGAATGTCATTCTACGGCATGTGGTGGTCATTTCTCTGGTTATGCCACTGCGCAAAAGATCATGTGTGCTGGTTACTTTTTTCCTACCATATTTCGCGACTGCATCCTCACCATCCAAAAGTGTCATGTGTGCCATATATATAATCGTAAGATGCATTATTTGCACGCCCCTTTGCATCCTATTATCAATGTTGGACTATTTGTGAAATGGGGCATTGATTTCATGACATGTAACCCTCGCTCGGATAGGGGGCATGGATATATCATCATAGTGGTTGACTATTTTACCTAGTGGGCCAAGGGAATGCCTACATAAATTAATATTAGAAAAAGTGTTGCTCTCTTTTTCTTCAACCATGTCATTTCACAGTTTGGTGTTCCACAAGCTATAGTTATGGACCATGGAAAACATTTTCGTAATAACATGATGTCTGAATTGAATTCCAAGATGGGGCTCTCCCATGAGAGTTTCGCTCCTTACTACCCTAAGGTGAATGGGCAAGTTGAGGCAATCAATAAAGCTCTCAAAAAAATACTTCAGCATATGATAGGGGTCCATAAATTGGACTGAAATTTGATCTTTTATGTTGCCTTATGGGCATATCAAACTTTTGTTAGGACTAATAATGGGTTCACACTTTTCCAATTGGTTTATGTCTTGGAATAAATACTTCAAATTGAATGTGAAATTTTGTCTCTTAAACTTGTTGTCGAACTCCTCCTTTCCACTTCTACGGAAGAGGAATGTCTCTTACAGTTGATGCGCTTAGATGAAACCTAACGTGAAGTTGCAATGGCTAATGAAGCCTATAAGAAATGTATCAAGGTGAAATATGACAAGATTGTCAAGCCTGTGTCTTCCGAGAAGGAGACCTTGTCTTGTTATATGACCAAGAGTCTGATAAATTGGGATTGGGGAAGTTTGAGCCAATGTGGCTAGGTCCGTACATTGTCAAACATGTTCTTGCTAAAGGGGCCTATGAGCTTGTTGATTTCAATGGATTTCCATTGGTGTAGCCTAGGAATGGGATGTACCTTACTAAATACTATGCTTAAGTTTTTTCAAATTACACTATGTACATGTTGTATATAGGTGTGTCGAGTATGTTTGCAATGTGTTGCCTTTGGAGTTTCCTACGGTTTATGTTAATCTTGTTTACATTTGGTTTGTAGATATTGGCATCCCTCCAACCATATGTTGGTTATGTTGATGGTGCTAGTTGTAGTACTCATAACCTTTCTTCCACTACATGGGCTATATATGCTCTAAATGGCAAGTTAGTGAATTTACAAGAGATTTGTATCGGTCTCTCTATAAATAACATTGCTCTGTCTAATGCAATGATTGAACTATTGTTTGATGCTATTTCCCATGGTATCCACCATATAGTTAACAGACTCGACTCACAACGTGTAGTACTCGGTTGAATAATGTCCATTCAGCTAGGAGTCCAATTATGCTTCATATGTTCTTGAGGGTTCACCTTCTGGAAAGATACTTTGATTTCATCCAATATCAACACATTTCTAAAAATCTAAACACATTGACAGATGAATTATATAATTATGTTTTAGATAGAAATGTGTGACACATGTAAATTAAATTCAATACAAATCACATTAATTGAATGAGATAATAGAAACATAAGAAACACGGATGATAGATATATATCTATATATTCGCGTGTGTGTCTGTGTGTGTCAAAGTTTGGTTTTACAAAATTTGTGCCTGAGACACATTTGGCCACATGGTATAAAATATACATGCAACCAAAATATGGCTATAATCTTCCTAGTAGACTAATCATAATGCTCATGATAGCAGGCCACTATGTGAGCCATCTTGCACAATAATCGACTGATATGCCAAGGAATGCCAATAGTATGTCATTGCAGTCTCCTAGGAAACCCTTTGACCCTAGTATTAGCTATTTTGTGCGCCAACCCCTCCATGTGACTGTCAACTTCTGCAAGGGTCTCAGCGACATTGAGATCTTTTAGTACCCCTTGTCTTGTAGCAACAACTTGTACTATTGCTGGTGCCTAATGTGGGTTTCCTGCATGATGAAGATAAGAAGAACCCACAGGTTGAATGGGCCCAATATATGCATCTGAAAAAATCAATAGTTTATTCTCAGATATATAAAAAATCACAAAAAACTGTAAAACTTAAAAATAAAAAAATGGTCAAAATGTTTCTTGTTTTACCTATGAATCCCCATCGCTTGCCATTAGGAAGAAAAATATTTGGGTCTCTATGGAAATCCATCATTACATACGGATAGTCCTCTATCGTAATGAGTTTCATACATAACCATCTGAATAACACAAGCGTGAAACTAATTGGTGACGAACATGCATGTCTAGATATCAGATCCACCGACCTCCTCATCTGTGGGACTCTCAAATCTACGGGCTCAAGTGAGATGTGTTCTGGCATGAGAAATGGAATCCTCTCTAAGGAAAAAGAAATCAAGACCAAACCATAGAAAAATTTCTTCATCTGTCCATCTTTTGCCTTGGTCAATTGCTCCTTCCTATTTACTAGTACTCCCCCACTCCACTTAAATAATGTTGGTTCCATACACTCTAGAGCATACTGCATATGAGATTTGTTGGAAAAATGTAGAGTCACTCTACCAACCAATCTGGAAATGATACATATGATTGTACTTAGAGGAAATAACACCACATCCTTGATCTCAATCTTACCATCATTGGTCGGTTGAGATCTCAGTCCACAATGTGCACTAATGTAATCCTTGACTGTCTCTCCACCCCTCCTCAAATCAGATAAGGAGATGAGGGAACCTTGCCTCAATAAACTAGTCAAGAAGTATGTATCTTCCACCTATATTTAAAGAAAATCTAGACCAAGTATGAATGCCTGAGCATGAAAATCCTATGCTCGGATAAGATACCTCAATAGTTCCATCTGCTGCCTCATACCAAGAAGCCAAAAGAATTTCAAGAGCCCACAATCTTTCAAAGGATGGATAGTGGCAGGATCATTAACTACAGTTAAATATTTTTCCTCGTCTTCTCTTTCTCTCCATACTAAAGCCATTTTGTTCTGGTAGATACCTAAAACGTTACAAGAAGGATCATTAGGGAAAACCTCATGCAAAAAACTAGAGAAATTTTGAGAGAAACAAGAAAAAATAGTATGGGAATTGCGCTTAGCACACCCCCCTAAGGGGAACAAAACACTATAGCTCCCTCCCCAATTTAATTTCAGCCTGTTTAGTTCCCCTTTCGACATGCTGGGGGTGTGTTGGACCTAGGGCAAGAAATTAGAACCCTAAGGCCCTAAAAAACTAGAAACAATTTCATGGAATGACAAAATAGATGCATGAGAAGAAAGAGGAAGGTTATAACTCCTACCTGGAAGTTTCGGGGCTTGAAATGGTCCACCGGATTGGTCGAAATCAGCTGCATAATATTGGGGGAAAAACACTTAGAACTCACTCACCAAGAGGTAAAATGTGAAATGGTGAAAATGAATTACCTTTTACCTATTTTATGGCCATTTTCATTATTATTTTATTAATATTTTAATGTTTTGACCTAAATATGATTCAATTTTATCATGAAATAGATATTTTTAATCCTTTGGTGGTGTTTTGAGAAGTTTTATAGTTATTTAATGGATTTAGTGATGTTTTTATTGAAACAAATCATTTTGATCAGAGAACACACTTTTATCACTTTTTTCGAGCTCTATAAACTTACGAAAAAGGTATCCCCTAGAGTCCTCTTTCATCTATTTTCATACTCCCAAAATATGAAAATATTGTTGAGCACTTGTCTTCTCAAAATTGTTAAAGTAAATTAAAATATGTATACTCAATATAAGTTTAACCCTTTTCGAGACTAGGAGAGACTAATTACGAAAAGGAAGCTTTGGAGTTTTCTTTTTTGCCTCTTTTTCAAACTCTCTAAACATGAAAAAGGAATCAAGTTATATCTTCACTAGACTTGTAAAAACATCAAATAATGATGGACTCGTCGAACATGATGATACTAAACCACTCCTTCTCAGGGTTCGTAAAAATACTCAGATGGATTTATACGAAGGATGAACTTGAAGATCAAGCATATGTTATCCTCCTCAAGCTTGTTAAAAAATAAAGAGTTACTGACCAGAAATAGTTGGGAAAATTGGGAAAATAGGGTACTCCACCTATTAAAGGTAGTGAATCACTCTTGAACGTGACACTCTTCCACCTCATCTTTGTGGTTGTTGGGTTAGGAAATATGCTGTCTTTTGGTTCATAATACCATATCAAAGCCTTCGCTTTTGGTTTTGGGTCAATGTTGCAAACTCCACCCAATGTTACTGATATGTTCAAGAGAATTCATTCAGTTAATATATGTTAGGATAATCTTAAGCCTTCATTCCATGTCTAGCATTCCTGAACTAGTTCCACATTAGCGTTATTCTGTGTCAAATCATGATACCCATTTCATGTCAATGATGGGCGATACATCAAAGCCCTTCTGCAATGGGTCACTTCCTGTCGACAACAGTTCATTATCTAGAAATTTGACCTAGAAACTCTTCCTTCAATACCTTGGGAATTGTATATCATTGACAAGCTTCCTTGCTCTCGGTGATAAGTTTTCATCATTAGCCTTCGACCGACAGATTTTGTGTGGTGTTCGAATGCAACTCATTCATTCACACCATATAGATTGTATTGTAGTAACTTGAGAGTCTTTAACATCATTAGTGGTTTCTCTCACGTCTGTTAATGACTTACATCATTGGACAGTAATCATATGGTGTCTTACATGTTAAACTTCAAATCCTTTATTTGCATGGTCAGACTTGTACGTTGGATGATCAAGTGAACAAGATAGAAGACCCCAGAGCTAGTTCCATCCATCCGGGTTATGCTTTTAGGATTAATACATGATTACAAAGCATGATGGCTATGATCATAAAAACAACCATCCAATCATGGATCCACACCTTAACATCAATGGACATGACTTCTTGATCATTATACATGTAATGTTAGCTTATGTGTTGAGCATGGGTATGTCTACCTCAACAAAGACATAATGATGAAATGTATTGTAATAAATAATGGTCTCGACCAGTTTTTCTTGATCTAAACTACTCACAAGGTAAAGCACTTCAGTCATCAATAATCGTTTTTGAATTTGCGCTTTAAGGGGAAATCTATTATAGGCCATTTTGTCGCATTTAGTCAAAAGGCCAACAAACCAAATCAATCCACATTCGTGAACACCTTTTCATCGTCCCTACACAAAGCCCTAAGCATGAATCTTCCAAATCCCTGAGTTTTTGGGTCTAACTACTTCAAATTAGTTCTTTTAAGGCCCAACACACCCTGTCCATTTAGGGACTTGTTAAAACACAAACATTACATCATCCATCCCGTGCATAGTGGGGTTACAAATTAGGACTTTTTATGACCTTTACATTAAAAGATGTACATGAAATATATATAACAGAGACAAAAATATCTTAAGCAAGACCATGATAGTCATTAGCAGCATCTGTCAACTAGCAACCATGTTCTCCCCCTGAACCTGTTCCACTTGAATAAAAAACAACTGTGTGAATCTGTACCAAGATTTTCTAAGATAATGCCAACAATGCATTATTAGAAGTATATGCTCCCCCTGAACTGAACTATATCAGACCCCTTTATTCCTGAGTCTGGCCCACTGCTTTTCTTTAAACCAACATATACGTGACTATATCCATAGAAACCCGTGTATGTACGTGACTACGCTTCATGAAACTCGTCTAGAACCACATTTCTCTAAAACAGATGGGATTTAACAACAGGATGATGCATCAACTACTCCCAACTTCTATCTGAGATATTCAAATGTCTCCGTGGGCAGTGGTTTGGTGAATATATCAGCAACCTGTTCTTTGAAGGGAACATACTCCAATTTGACCTTTTTTTCAAGCACTTGTTCACGTAGAAAATGATATTTGATGGGTATGTGCTTGGTCTTGGAATGCATGGCAGGATTCTTTGAAATAATAATGGTACTTGTATTATCACATAGAATGGAGATGGGTGGAGTACATGTGATCTGAATGTCTTGCAATGTTTTCATCATCCAAAGGAATTGTATGCAGCAAGATGTAGCAGCCACATATTCTGCTACAACTGTAGATAATGCAATTGAACTTTGTTTCTTGCTGGACCAAGACACTAATCTGGAACCCATATAGAATGCACCACCACTAGTGCTTTTTCTTTCATCAACGCTTCCTGCCCAATCTGCATTTGTATATGCATGAAGTGTAAGATCTGTATCTCTAGGATACCATAAACCAAAATTTTGTGTTCCTTGAAGATATTTGAAAATCCTTTTGACTGCCTGAACGTGTGATTCCTTTGGATTTACTTGGAATCTTCCAACTATTCCTACTACATGCATGATGTCTGGTCGGGTACCTATTAGATAAAGTAGACTGCTAATCATGGATGTGTAAGTTGGTTGATGTACTGCTATTGATTCATCATTGGAGCTGAGATTGCATCCTGTTACCATTGGGGTAGATACTGGTTTAGAATCTTCCATGCCGTATTTTTTCAAGATATGTTTGAGATATTTGGTTTGTGACAGAAAAATACCATCTTTGTTTTTTTGAACTTGTAGACCAAGAAAATATGTAAGCTAACCAAGCAGGGACATTTCAAATTCCTGCTGCATTACCGAAGCAAAATTCCGACTCATGGCTTCTTCATTGCTACCAAAAATAATATCATCAACATACACAACAAGTATTAGAAATTTATTATTGTCAATCTTTGTATATAAATTTCTATCAGCTAATCCCTTTGAAAAACCTTATTCATGGAGATATTTTTGAAGACGGTAATACCAGGCCCTTGGAGCTTGTTTTAAACTATAGAGAGCTTTTTTGAGTCTGCATACAAGTTTTGCATCATTTCCAAGAATGAATCTGTCTGGTTGCTCAATATAGACTTCTTCTTCTAAGTCTTCATTAAGAAAGGCAGATTCTACATCCATTTAGTATACTTTGAATTTTTGAGAACTAGAAAGAGCAAGGAACATTCTTATAGCTTCAATTCTAGCAACAGGTGCAAAAGTTTCTTCAAAATCTATACCTTCTTGTTGAGCATATCCTTTACAAACAAGTCTGGCCTTGTTTCTAATAACTTCTCCATTTTCATTCAGCTTGTTTCTGAATATCCATTTAGTTCCTATGATATTCTTATCATGAGGCCTAGGAACTAATTCCCAAGTATTATTCTTTTCAATTTGCTCAAGTTCTTCATTCATGGCTTTGACACAACATTCATCTTTACATGCTTCACTTGCATTTTGAGGTTCGGTGGAGGATATTAATGTTAGATAGCTTGAAGCTTCTGAAATAGTTCTTCTTGTCTACACACTTGCCTCTTTCTATCCCAATTTTTGAGTCTCTGGTTGACTTTTTTGAACATACCTAGACAGAGTCTTTTCTTCTACCGTTATCTCTTCTTCTAGTGCTTCATTGGTTTCTTCTTTAGAATTAGTCTAATTTGATGTGGAAAGATAATCCTCATCTTCTTGATGCTCTTCGGTTTTTATTTTCCTTGGATTTTTTCATGTTTCATCAACCACAACATCAATACTTTCAATAATTTTCCCAAGTCTTTTATTATAACATTTATATCCTTTACTTCGGCAAGAGTAACCAAGGAGAATACATTCATCTGCTTTGGGCTCAAACTTACCAATTTTTTCATCAATCCTTTTGATGTAACATTTGCTTCCAAAAAGTTTGAAGTATTTTACAGTAGGAATTTTACCATACCAAAGTTCATGTGGAGTTTGAGTGATGTTTACCCGAACATTTTCTTTGTTGAGAACAGTGATGGCAGCGAATGCAGCTTCACCCCAGAAGGTTGCAGGAGTTTCAGACTCATCTAGCATAGCACGAGCCATTTTTTGAACAGTTCTGTTCATCCTTTCTACTAATCCATTTTGCTAAGGAGTCCTTGTGGTGGGGAATTCCCTTTTTATTACATGTTATTCACAAAAGTCGAAGAATTCATTCGAGGTAAATTCCCCTCCTCGATCAGATTTGAGGCATTTCATTTTGCGATATGATTCAATTTCAACCAAAGCTTTGAAGGATTTTAACTTTTCAAATGCTTCATCTTATGCTTTAGAAGTCCTATCCAACACATTTTGGAAAAATCATCAATGAACAATATAAAGTATTCTTCTTAACGAGGTGACTTTTTCCTTGATGGTCCACATAAATCAATTTGAACAAGTTCAATAGGCTTACAAGCTGATCCTTCCTTTTCATGGAAATGTGTTCTGGTTTTCTTACCAAATTGACATGATTTGCATATTGTATTTTCTGGAATGCTGATATCAGGAAGATCACGAACAACCTGGAATCTGCATGCTTTTCTTATTTTAGGGAAGCTTAGACGCCCCAATCTTTTGTGCCATAGCCAATTTTCATCATTTTTTCTTAGATAGCACTATTGTTGTCCTCCCTTGAATATGTATAAATTGTTTGGAGTTCTTATATCTTTGATCATTGTTTCTCCTGTATCAAGCTCAGGAACAACACATCCATACTACTTCATTTCCTTGATCACACATTTGACTGACACTCAACAGGTTATGCTTTAGACCATCAACACACATAACATTCCCAGCTTTAACTTTTTCTTTTAAGAGGATAGAGCCTTTACCTTTTATAATGGTAGGAGTGTCATTTCCAAATGAGACCTTCTTTTCCTTTTCTAAGGCATTATATGAATGAAGTTTTTCTTTGTCACCTGTCATGTGTTTTGAGCATCCACTGTCGATGTACCACTAATTTTCTTGTCCTTCTGCATATAATGCTATACCACATCTTTCTGTTTGCGATTCTTTTTTTCTCCATATTTTGGGACTTAATGAGTTTTTCTCCTTCTGAGATGTTTGCTAAAATTTACTCCTGCATTCAGATTCTTCATGACCAAAGTTCTTACAGATAGAGAATTCTATTTCATTTTCAAGAAGAGAAAAGTTATTGTAGGTCCTTTTCATGATCCCTGTCACATTCCTTTGATTTCATGCTTCTCTAGTAATGATGGTTTTGTAAGCAACACATTGAGCAACTTTGTGTCCAAAGTTATGACATGAAAAACACTGGCCATTAAAGAAGTTTCGGCGATTATTGAATCCACTGACCTGGTGATTGTAGTTTCTATTGATATTCATTTTTGAAGCGAATTGAGTATGATTTACCTGAGCTTGGTTGTATCTTATGTTCATCCTTGAAGTATATTGAACCCGATTTACCTGGTGATCTGCTCTATGCCTTTTCTTATCAAACTATTCACTGTTCTTTGTTGCATCAAGATAGCTTTTGGTGGAGGTTGATGGCTTCTGTGCTTGAGATTCTTCTTCAGTATATCCAAGACCTGTCTTTATCAAAGGAGAACGCTGCACTTTGATAATTTCATTTAATGTTTCTGATCCTTTAGAAAATATAATATTGAGAGCTTTTTTTTTCTCAATATCCTTTCTTAGACCCACAATTTCACATTCTAGTTTTTCATTGTGTTTTTCTCTTTTAGAAAGTTGGAATGTCAAAGTATCTATAATCATTTTCTTTTCTTCTAAAAAAAATTTGAGTTTAGAGATTTCTTCATATAGGTCATATTCATGAAAAGCATCCAAGAAATTTTCATCTTCAAAAGCCACCAAAAGTGTATAGTCATTACTATTTTCATCTTCATCACTATTAGATAGACCATCACTATCTTCATGTGTATAGTAGATTTTCTTACTTACACTTTGTTTTCTATTCCATTTTGTTGATTCTTTACCTTTTTGAAGCTTATATTTATGAGGACATTTGGCAGCATAATGATCAACTTTTCCACAAACAAAACATTTGAAAGGTAGTTTACCTCTGAATCTTCTGGAACCGCGTTGAAGGTTTTTGACAAAGTTTGCTTCTTCCTCTTCTTCTGAAATATGTCCTGATTCATTGAGTTCTTCTCTTACTGAATCTTTAAATGCAGCTTCTCTCATATTTGATGGACCTCCTATTCTCATTTCGAAAGCAGTTAAGATTCCATGTAGATGTGTCATAGTAATAGTCTGAAGATCCTGCTTTTCTTCTATGGTAGATACTTTTGATTCAAACTTAGCAGACAAGGATCTTAAAACCTTTTCAACTAAAGTGACTTCTTTTATCTCTTCACCCAAATTCTTCATGCAATTAACAATCTCATCTATACGTAAGAAGTAACTAGCTATACTTTCATCATTGTGCTTTTTGAGAGTTTCATATTGAATTCTGAGAGTTTGTAGTTTTGCACGTTTTACCTGAGTGTCTCTTTCATAGCTTAGAATGATCATGTCCCATATTTCTTTGGCAGATTTAAGCTGCATATCTTTAACAAATTTTTATTATGAAAAACTCATCAATAATGTATAGACAACCTTGGCATTGGTTTCATATTGCTTTTTACCTGTTGTATCTGTAGGAATTGTTGATGGAAATGTATATCCTCCTTCCACAATCTCCTAGACATCTGTTCCAAGATATTGAAGATAGGTTGTGGTTCTTACCTTCCAATAAATGAAGTTTCTCCCATCAAATATTGGTGGTCTAATGGATCCCTATTTTTCATGGTTACTCATGATGATGGCTCTTCCTTCAAGCGATCAAGCTTCTTCTGAAGGACCTGCTCTGATACCAATTGTTGGAAATAATACTGAGAGGGGGGTGAATCAATATTAGCAAGTCAATAATTTTCATTTCCATAATCAGATTCATATATGCTACGTTAGTTAGTGAAACTTGCGTGTATACACAAATGTTTTTAAGGCAACTAACGTATATCCTGCAGACTTAAGATTCAGTTACTTCTTCATATGTTGAACTTCGATCAATGCATCAAAACCATATAAATAGTAACTAGGAGCAGTAAAAAAGAGAATAAACAATCACACACAAGACCAAAAGATATAAGGTGGAAATCCAATGTGGGTGAAAACCACCTACTGCAATCGTCTCTATCTTCTTTTAAATTAGAAACTTCTTTTTACAATTTTTGCACTAGTGCAGACTTATACCAGTACATAGGCTTCTACTTGCAGAAGGCTACAACCTTCTCTCATTCTTGAGCTTCTCCTGGAAGGGAGCTACAACCCCCTAGCTCTTGTATTAGCTGATATGTTTACTAGTACGCAGGTGTCGGCCTACAAAAGGCTACAACCTTCTCTTTTCTTTTAGGGACCATGTTTCATAAATTTTCAAACTGGATCCATCAATAACATCATTCAATCATCTGCATCAACCAACCTCCTTTTGCACCAACCAAAACTGAATCAACCAATCACTTTGACAAATCTTCAAAATGTTGTAACCAAAATACAGCAACCAAAACCCAAGCCAGAGCCCAGAACACTACAACAACAAACATAAGTGGCTAAAATATATTTTGTGAGATATACGCTACTTCCTTTCGCCGAACCTGCATGTATACACACTTCTCTCAAGGCGAACCTGCGTACAAATCTGCAAATCAAATTTAAGATGTATACACTGTTTTGATATGCTGAACCAGTGTGTATACGTGCCTTTGCTAAAGTGAACCTGCATACAGATCTGTAAATGATGATTTAAACTCTACAACAATTTCAAACTTTAGTTATACCCATATCATCATATTTACAGACTACAACATTCACCAGTTATATAGATAAATGATCAAAACCACATAAAGATACTTCACTTCAAGCCTTAAGATCTTGACCCATCATTAGATCTTATCCTTCATCAAGGGCTAAGGTTCATCCTTGTTTCAAATCCAGCTATGCACCACAACCCAACAGCCTATATATTAGATCTTGCTCTTCATCAGATATTCAATTCATGAGTTCCTTTACCTAATGATCTTCTCCTCCTTTTATAGTCTTAGGCCTTACTCAATACCATGGACCAAAACCACTTAGAACCAATACCTTGGACCAAATACCTGGGACCAACACTTCGAACAAGATACCTTGGACCAATACCATGGATCAAAATACCATGGACCAAATGCCATGGACCAAAACTAAGTTTTACAACATGTACGCGCCTTTCCTTCCGTGAAAGTGCGTGTGTACTCCATACGCGCTTTTTGATCTACAAACCTGCATGTAGACGTGGCTTGGTCAATGGGAAACCTGCGTATACCTCTATTTCTTCATTCTGTGAGTCTGAACTATAATCTGTCATCCGAGTGAGTTTCCATCAAGTACAACACCTGTGTCATAGTGCCAAATCTATGTCATAATGCCAACAGATAGATAATAAATAAAATAGGCGCAAAACATCAGATCTAGCCTCAACCAATATCACTTCATTCAAGAATAAGCCATTCAGGTCTCATAATCCTAATCCAATATTGAACTCAAGGTGCACATAAATATTTCAGATCTAGTCCCAAGCATAACCTTGCAACATAAAATATACTTCAGATAGAAGTATTCCTTAGAATATTATTCACTTGTACACTGGTCTTATGATCCTCTCTTCTTTATATAACTTTTGGCCTTTCTCAATACCATGGACCGAATCCACTTAGGACCAATACCTTGGATCAAATACCATGGACTGAATACCTTGGACTAAATACCTAGGGTCAATACCATGGTCCAAATATACCTTGGACCAAATACCTCGAACCAAAACCATGGTTTTCAACATGTACGCACTTTGCCTTCTGTGGGAATGCATATGTATGTTATATGCTTTTCCTGTTCTGAATACCTGCGTGTATACACTGCTTGGACTAAGTGAACCTACATGTATCTCTTAAACTGCTCTTACATCATCTTCTTCCTTCAACTTCTATATTGTGATCAATCGTCCTTAGTTCCATCTTCCTGATCCACTGTACCACTACCCTATTGCCTCTGAATATTCCTGTTAGCCTCTTATCAAAAATGAGTTGACCTGTAGAGTTGCCCTTAAGGAAAATACTTGTATCATAATGCCAACAAGGTCCATAAAATTAAAATGCCAAGAGCTCAATATCAAAGATTAAGAAACGAAGATGCATTAGGAAAAAATTGGAAAACCCTAATCTAGTCCTTGTTGTTGACATACAAATTGATCGTTCCATGGAAGCCTCTGAAATTATTATGGTCGAGAGAGGAAAGGGAAAATATTATTCTGCTAGCTACATCACTGATTAGATTTCAAAGGGTTGGAGGGGGGAACCAAAAAATAAGTCATAGGTGATCATATTAGCTTGAGGATTCTTCATGGTTAGGTTCAACAACCATGAAGCACTTGAATGGGTTTTTTAGCGAAATTAGTGCCTCGGGCCTTCACCAATCCTTTTTAAGAAATGGACGATGCTCTTTGATATAAAAAGAGAAAAACTGGTGGAGATTCTAGTCTATTTTTTCCTCCCAACTTTAACTCCTCATCTTTGGACAAAAGACGTGTTTAACTCCAACCCTCAACTGATCCTAGACTTTTCGTATCATGGAGTTGATTTCAAAGGGCACCTGATATGGGGCTTCCTTCAGTCGCTGCCTCAGGACTAATAGGTATATATCTTTATTTTATGCATTTGCATACATATATGCCTCTCATGTATTTTCTTATTGTTTTTCATACATGATGATATTGACACCATGATTTGTTTACTTGTAGATGCAAGGTCATGGGTGGCATTCATCAGCCTATCTGGTAGGCCACGATCTGAGGCACTTAGGTGTTTCTAGGGTTTTCCTTGTTCCATGGAGACCAATATTGGTGAGGCCATAGATTATTCATCTAGGTGGTGCAGAGCGCTCAGCGCAATGGCAGAAATTTGAGCTTGGTGGGTCGTCCGGAGGGGTGACAATAGACAAGGATGCAACTAGATTTCTCCCCTATGCTGACGATGTAGAGGCACGATTAGTAGTTTCTGAGGTGGAGTGACAGGGTTACCGTGACACTTGGGAGTGGGTAAAGTACTTGACAATAGGGTTTCTTGTTGATGGATGGGTTGGATTGGTGGATATCATTGTTGAGATGATGATTTCATTGGAGCGGGTGCACCGACTAGTTTTGTGTTGTATTGCTATGGCAATGGTTACAGCTAGTCCGATTTTGGCTCCATATGCAGATAATGTGCCATGTGAGCCCTAGATAGACTTGGTGATTTTTTTGTTTTTGACGAGATGATGTATGTAATAGGGCAAGTACCCATTTATGAGGATGTTCCCTTGTCTTTTGTTGACTTATTCCTCCTGGTCATGGGCGAGCGATTTTGTACTCATATATTTTTTGATGTATATATGAGATAATTTTTTGGTGGCTCTCATTATGTGATACATGCATCTATACTTTTAGTTTATTTATGCATTTACGTTTATGGATGTATCTTATGTTGATGTTTTATGTATCATGATGGTTATATATATGTGATGCATGCCAATCTAGGATTGTATTAGCAATGTGATCAGCTATATGATTTTTATCATTTGGTATATGTGTAAATGTGATTTGATCAAAATATCTAGCTAAGATTTGTGCATGCAGATATTTCCAAAAAATACATGGATCACAGACTTGAAAATCCTTGTTTAACTGTGATACTACAAGATGGGAATCAAGGAATACATGCAGGAGAGGCATACTGAAGTGGTGGGCATCAGCCAAGATGTCTATGACGACATCATATTTTGCTTGATTATTGGTGGTTGACCCGATAAAAATTCCATTAAAGAGATGAGGTGTCTGGTCAGGAGAGTATATGACCCATGCTGTAGCAATGATATTTTGTAACCATCAAGATGCACCGACATCGAACCTGTGGCGATAAGATAGTAGAAGATCTATTTATTGTCATGTGATGAAAGAATGGTTTGTTTAGAATAAATCCATGATGAGGTGATTATAATAAAAAATAAGTCACTGGACATACTTGTTTACTCTAGCATTTTATGGATGAGATTTCTTGAGGTAAAGACCATTGACGAGATTTTTTAGGCAAGTCCCATTGGGCTCTGATAGTATGTATGCCCCCTTGCAGAGGAAATTCTTGACAATGTATGGGCTTTTCCAAAGGGTTTCAAACTTTTGAGGTCCTATTTTTTCTTGGACGACATTGTAGTGAAGTAATAACTTTCCCTCGGCGAATGTCTGAGGGGTGATGTGGCAATCGAATAGAGCCTTTACCCTTTTTTACCAAGGATGGTTTCTTTCAAAAGGTGTGCATTATAGAGGTATCATTTGTGCTATGAGAATATTTAGTAGACTTTACCTATAGTGGTTTGATACTAACTGAATATATTTTATGAGAGGCAATACTACTCATAGTATGGGATGTTGATGCCTCATTGTTGTTGCACGACAAAATATCTTGTGGGGGGCATCCATCTCTAAGTCATGGTCCTAGTATCACATAGTTGGTTGGTATGTATTTATTTTAGTGTTTCTCTTTCCACGCGAAATCATGGAAGGTACTGACAATTACTTGTGTGGTGGAATTGAAAGCATATGAGATAACATTGTGTGATTTTTTCTTGGTTTGAGAGGTGCTTGTGGGGGATGTGGGCCACTAAGCAGAAAATGTCATTGAACCTACTTAGTTCGCAGAATTTATTGATCCAATTATTGAGTTTATCACATAAGGCACATGTGGTGGGTGATTTTTTTGGCCAGGTGGTTTTGGGTTGATTTTGGCTTACTCTAGCCTGGTGATGGCGATGGGAGGTGAAATTATGGGGGGGCCTCGTTTTGTTGGCCACACTTTCTCCTTAAACACACATAAGATATCTAGGGATCCTTCTTTACTAGGTGGGGGAGTTGATTTTGTGGATTTTGTATTTGAGTCCAACAGATCAAAGTTTTCGTACGTGAATTTACGTATGAAACACAATGCTTTAAGGAATTTGGGAAGGTGCAGACACATTTTCATGTGATGTTTTTCGTCACAGATCGTCCATATATGTTGTTAGCATCTGTGTTTTCTTTTTTGAGAAATCTGGGTAGGTGAGTGTTTTTGGTAATTTGTTTGCAGATCGGGGTAGAGGTTTACCAAATGAGTAGGTTCATCACACATAACACATGGTAAAGTAGAGGATGGGTTTTTTTGCTTATGATGCCTTCGTGTGTTGTAGGCAGGTTTCTTATAGAATGAAGCTACCTCTTATAGAATGTAGAAGATGTTTTGGAAATTATTGTCCATTTAAGGGTTCATTGGTGTTATTGGCTCATTCATGTTGGTTTGAATGAGTGTGTTTAACGTCTTTCGATATCGAAGGATGTCACAATAATGATGAGTATAGTGCCCATGTTTTTTGCACGCATGGATCTTACATATTTCTTTGTTATACAAAGGTACGGTTTGTGCTCCTTCTGGTGGAGTTGCAGTTGTCGATGTTTTTGCAGCATTCATGAGATTTTTTAACTCATATAATTCAAGACATACGTGGGTTGGGTTCCTGAATTATTCACATAATGCACAGGGTTGTAGGGCCCTAGATGAGTTTGAGGACTCTCCTTTTTTACCGTTTTTTTTAACCTTTTTTCCAGCCCTGGTTGGCGTAGGTGTAGGATGATTTCAAGTAAGGGTGGTTTCTTGAGGTCGAGGTATATGGATATTTTCTACTATAATGTATCCTATCTCAGCAGACATAGTCATGGGGACCAGATACCAAACTAGTATTGCGAGAGCCATATTTGGTAATATGAGAGTTTCCATGGCTTGGTGCAAGATAAAGTCAAGTGGGGGCCATAAAAAGGGGGTTTGTGTAATGCCGGGAGGTAAATTAATGACATTATAATTTGTAGGGGGTGTGGTATGTGGAGATGGTTTCAGGTTTTGGTAGGTGTTTGATGAATTCATCATGCACACCAATGCTATGGTATTTGGGATAAGCTCTTGTCTTACCGAAGGGTCTCTTGGGAATGTTCCTAGGATAGTTGCTGGCTTAAACTCGCCCAAGTTGAGCTCAGTGTAAGTAGTGATCACCTCATTCGAGGACGAGACTAAGGGGAATATGCCGTATAGTGTGGGTAGGGTTTCCTTCTCATAGTATGTGATTTGATCAATGGTAATGATCTTCCATCATGGGGGAACATCATTATTTTGAACAAATATGTGGTGAATGTGAGAATTTCATACATATAGATTCGACCTAGTAGGATGTTGTAATCCAACTAAGCATTGAGTACTTCAATGTCTATTAACATAGTTTTTCCAGCCAAACTAACTGACACGATAGGGTATAAATAAATGGGGGCTAAAGGGTGTGCATTGTATGCTATAAGTGTTATGTTAGAAGACTTAAGGGGATCCTAATTTATGCCAAACAAATTTGGACATGGTACATGTGGAATCCCCTTCGTCAATGATGCAACGATTGATGTTGTTATTTTGGACTGAGACTGGGAATTGGAAAGCGGAGACTGAGGGTAGCCGTGGAGTAGCTTTTTCCAAGTCAAAGACCATTATGCGGGAATCAGATGGCTCAATCATGCCTAGAGAAGAAATTAATGCTTTAAGTTGGGTTACATATGTTTGTAGGACTTCTAGCGCTAACATAGCTAGTGGTGATTGTGCTAACTCATCCACTATGTTGTAGTTATGGTTTTCTTTTGAGTTGTGTGTTGTGCACCATAAGGGTCGTTTAACCATTCTTGGCATGGCTTCTACAGAAGGTTGAGGGATGGTCAATGACACTACAGGTACTTCTGTATCCAAGGTGGATGAATTGAGCTCTTGGGGAGATTCATAACTTCGATTCCTTGTTTGAAAAAGGATGTATTCCCCTGTCATGAAAATATCATGATTAGGAGTGTTATGGAGGTTCCCTCCAGATGGATGAGTTTGGGGATTTTGTTTTTCGGTGTTAACGACTCCCTAATGGGGGAAGTGGTCCAGCGTCACTGCAACTTGTTGGCTACTTTGCCCCTACTAGCTTATATCCCTTTTAATTCAGGAATTTGATGAAAGTGGTGGGTATAATGACTTTGCTCCTCACAAATAGTGCATTCATGATTAGTCTGGAGACTTGTTTTCTTGCCTTGTTTCGTGTGGGTTATTGTTGGCCATTCCCTCACTTTGATTCTGGTTGGGATTGTCCCTTCCTAGTTCCCTTGGGGCTCATTTCTGATTGTTGGTGCCCCGCTCAAGTTCTCCCTTTGGCTTTATTTTTGGTTGTCTTAGTAGCGTTGGAAGGATTAACTAAATTCATTTTTTCCTTCAATTGTTGCTGTGAAGTGAGAGGAAGTTGCACTAGATTCATCCATGCATTATTTTTTGTTGGTGGGATGTTCTATTGATGTGTTGGGAAAGGAGAATACTAGTTTCCTTGTCCCTGGTTAGTGTACTCACTTGAGGGAGAAGACATCATGTATGTCTTCCTAAAGGAGTATTGGTTTCCTTAAGGGGGAACATATGAGCCTCCTTGCAAGGGCAGGTATTGGTTAACCTGGTTGACTATGTTCTGCATAGGTGCGGGTTGACCATTATAGTACCCTGTATGTTGCAATGGTAGTGTGTTGTGTGTACCATCATACACTTGGTGTTTGAATGAAAACCCAAGGTTTTGGTAGTTTTTGTTGTGGTAATTTTTGGATAGGGGCCTAATTAATCCATCAGAAATATTGGATGCGCTTGGGATCTCTTTATAAGTTTTAAGTGTAGGGCATCTAGAAGCACATGATAAATGTATCCAGACTGGGTGTCGATAAGCTCCAGCTATTGGGATTTACAAATGGCTTATTCCTTGGTTCACGGGGATGAATTTTCCATGTCCTTAGAGATTTCAGAAATGAGGGATCTCAAGGATATGTCAAGGAGTAATTTATCTACAAACTAGGTTTTCCACGGGCTATGGCACTTTCGTCATTCATGGAGATGGTCTGAGATGTCAGTTGTGGTTGTTTGTTTGAAGTTGGTGAGGAGTTCTAGACCTGAATTATGGTGGACTTGTAGCTAGAAGAAGGTGAGGAAAGCATTAGCTAATGAGCTAAATTTCCCATACGATGTAGAGGGATGGTCTGCATACCGTTTCATGGAGGGGCCAATTAGGGTGTGTTGAAATAGTCACAATATAATAGTATCTTTTGTGATACAATTAGATGAACACCATAGGTGAAATTTCATGACATGGTTTCCCTGGGTCTTCATCATGTTTTCCATTGAACTTTGAAATGTCTAAAGGGAGCTTGGTGGGCATAGATGGCCAATTTTGGCCATGGGAAATTAAGTCATTAGTTAGCTTGCTTAAATCCAGTAGGTTTAGCGAGGAAAAGAAGGATATTTGTGCATTACCTACCATCGTAAAACAATTCTAGACAACTATATGCAATAGAGTCCTCTATGGGGATGTCATGGGAAAATTACCTCAATGGGTATTCTAGGGACTTTCCAGAGGAGAGGTGTGTGTGCTCCCAAATGGGGTATCATGTGGGGATCCTTCTGGAGTGGTGAAGGGTGTACATTGTTGACGAGGTTTTCTGAGAAAAGATGAACCAATAAAGGAAAGCCCAATAATGGTGTATGAGCGACGTCCTCTCTGCCTAAATGGTGGGAGCCCTGGCACACCTCCCCGCAATGGAGGAAGGTTTAAAAAACATCTAGATCGATGGGGAGCCATGAGGTCCATTATTGTGTCGATTTAGAGTGTGTTCTAATTTGTGTATGTTGAGGGAAGGAGATAAATATCAATGCAATTGGATCACATACATAAAATAAAGAGAAAATATTAATGGTTTATTTTCCTTTAATTTAAACTATGTGATCAAGCAAACAATAAAAAAAAAATTGTTTGTTGCATATGATAAAAAGTCCTATGTAGAATTAATCACCCTGTCCACTCTCAAAATAACTGGGCCTTGTAGAGATATATTCTATTGGATCCTAGGGAAACGTCCCAAAAGAATTGGCGACACCTTACAACACCCACGGAATCAACAAAGGTAATGCTAATTAGGCTCAAGTGTTTCCTGCACTATCACCTAGCTTCTTCATAGTCAGTTACCAGTACCGAGCATTAGATGGGTCAAATAGCCCAAAAGAGTACCGCACACACTAGACCTAAGTTGAACCCCCTATGAATCGAGTCTCTGCCATGCTTGGGTATTCTTTTTCATGGGATGATTGAAGGATTTTAAGCTCCCTAGAAAGTCAACATATATGTTTCAATGGTGTAACATGACCATGATGGCTTATGGGATGCCTACCCCCAATGGTCCTATATGGGGAAATTTAATTCGTTCAAGTTATGGTTGTTTTGAGGGAGTATTAATTCACTTATGGAGTTATTTTCTAAGCCAAAATAGACTAAGTGCCCAATGTTCCAAAAAACTGGAGGCTTTCTTGAGTACAAAGCATATGAAGGCTTAGTGGGTGATGCAAGTGAACATACAAAGTGTGATCAGATGTGGATATGCGATGATCCTTTTAAATATCCTTCTAATTATACTAAGTATTTATTATTCCTTGCATGGAAAAAAGAAATATATTTTTGGATTATGAGCCACTTACTTTTTTCCTATTAAACTATGTGGAGTTTAATAAGGGAGATGGAAATTTAAATGTTTTCTAGAAGGTTTTCATATGCAATCCCAGGTTCGTCTAAGAGACGCAAGGGAAGGATATATTACTTACTTTCTCTGGTAACATTTGCTCCTACTCCCAAAGAATTATTTGGTTAGTAGAAAGATTCGTGGATAATGGGCCACTTACTTCTTCACTAATTAAGCTATGTGATTTGTAGAAAATTTAAGAAAAATAGTCTGAAAAATATATATCGAATTTGGCCACTTAATTTTCTCCCTAATTAACCTATGTGGTTACTTGCAAATACATAGTGAAAAATACTCTATTTTCTTCACCAATTATGGTTCGTAAAGTGACCAAAATTATTAAACAAAAAATATTGAATGTAGAGGTGAAGTCAATTAACTAAAGGCTGCTAATCACTTGAGAAAAGAGGAAAAATACAAGATTTTTTGTGCTTTCTGTTAACCTCGCAGTTTTTGTAGACACAGATGTGCACTCACATCTATTAGATAAAAAGCCACATGAGCGATAAAGAACAAAAAAAAATTCACTTCCATGGGCTCAAAATAGGTCCTGGGGGACTGTAAAAAATCCAAAGAGGTGAAGAGCACCTTGTAGGATGGTTGTGTAGAGAGGAGGTCCTGCAAAAACAATCTCTAGATTAATGAAAAGAGAGTAGTATGGTCACCATTCCTCTTCTAGTGCTTTTGGAGCACAAGTGTACCAAAAGACACCCCCTTAGGAGTAGATTGTTCCCTACAAAGGATCATAGTCAAAAGTGGTGTTGTTAGTGGACAAACTTAAATAAACAAAACATTTTGAATAGGGGAAACAATTCATACATAAACATAAAATAAACAAAGAGGTACATAAACAAAACAATGCTCAAATGGAGCAAACACATCAATAATATATGGAAAAATACCCCTTTATTGATTTCTTGTGGTAGAGGTTGAATACAATAGATGAACCTTAGACACTTGAAGAGAATTATTTGAGATGTGGAGCTCAAAAATCCCCAACAAGGGGGTTTCTTTCCTCAATCTCTTTGCAATTTTCTCCTTTCTCTCAAAGAGGTGTGAAGACTCTCCAATGTTGGATTCCTCTTATCTCACTAAGATGATGGGTTGCTTAAAAGAAATATGATCAACATGCTAGTTCTCTTCACTTCTTTGGCTTCAACAATGCAATGGTGGTTTGCTCAAATAATAATTTGTCTAGCATAACAATGTCTCATCCTTTGGTTCTCCCATGGCTTGTTTATATATATATATATATATTGAATCGTTCTTCGATCTCTTGGTACATGTATGATAAAGACACATGAGTAGGACAAGAGGATTCCATTGAGGGTTGCATATATACAAGGCGACTACAATTTAGTTGTACTAGACTGCCCTCTCGTCAGAGAATCAGCCCCAAGTGTGTAAAGTGGTCCCGGATTGCTGAGTCATCATTTTCTATAACCATGCATCTTTTGGAGGTTCTGTCACTTGCACGCATTTATCGAAGAAATATACACGCAGCCTTAATTGTTTTTCCTTTGTAAGCTTTGGACCGTAGGAGAATATATTTTTTTTAAATTCATAATGTATTCAGCTGGAAAAATGTCCACATGTGCATTATTCTAGAAACCTTTAATGTCTTTTGGATTGTACTCATAGGTGTATGATTTTTCGGTTTTAACAATATGGATTTAACCCTCATCAACATATGCGACCTTTGTCAATGTAGGATTACTTTATGGAACTCCCTTCTAGCTAAATCTTTCATGAAAGCTCCTAATGTGGTGGTGGGAGGGGATTTAAATTTCTCTTTGGGCATGTGGGAGACCTGGGGTCTACAGACACAAGATAATCCCTTCGCATATTTTTTTGTGCACAAGTTGATGACCAATAAGTTAATAGATATAAACCTAATAAAAAACATACCAACCTGTAGTAATGGATGCTCGGGTCTAGCTAGGGTGGAAAAAAGGTTGGATTATTTTCTGAGGAATGAAGATCTAATTAACA
Source organism: Pinus taeda (assembly GCA_000404065.3). Taxonomy (NCBI): domain Eukaryota; kingdom Viridiplantae; phylum Streptophyta; class Pinopsida; order Pinales; family Pinaceae; genus Pinus; species Pinus taeda. The sequence goes on from APFE031073988.1 coordinate 61,156, forward strand.
AAATCTCCATTTCTCAACAATGGGTATGAATGGGAGGTGACTCGAACCATTTCCCCATTCTCCTGGAGTTGAAAGGGAGCAACGGGAAGCCTCAAAGTCCATTGAAATTTAACCCAAGATGGATCCAAGAGGAAATATTTAATGAGCTAGTGAAGGCTACTTGAATTTCATGCTCCTTTGACTAGGGTTCATCCATAGCTCATGAATTCTTGGAAAATATCAAAAGAATGAGACATGCTAAAATCACCTTGGAAAAAAAAAAGGTAAGGGAAGAGGCATAATTAAAAAACATTGAAAAAGCCCCTAGAAAGATTGGAAAGTACATAGGGTGATGGTTATGAGACAGAAGAATCCAAGGAAGGGATAAAATAGTTTGAAAGTACAAAAAGAAATATTTTAAAATATCAAGAAGAATAATGGTGAAAAAAAGGCAGATCATTTTAGATTTCTTCAGGGGATGAAAAGTCAACATTTTTCCATAACTATGCTAGAGGAAGAAAGAACATAAACACTATATGGGAATTGAAAAAAGAATATGGAAGCAGTGTGAAATTTTTTATTGAATTAGCATCAATGGGGAAAGATCATTTCAAATCTCTATTCAGAGCCAAAGAACAAGCAACTATTGCAAAAGTAATTCAGGTTTCCAAACTATTTCTAAGATATGTGAAGGAGGAAGAAAATGAAAGTCTCTTGGATTTAGTCTTAAAAGTAGAAGTATAAGGAGTTATCAAATCTATGCATAATGATAAAGGCTCGTTATTGGATGGTTGGACAGTTGAATTCTTCCATTATTTTCTTGAGTTGTTAAGAGATGATCTTACATAGGCAATGGAGGAATACATAATCAAAAGCTAAATTTATGAGCCCTTCAATTATACTTTCCTATCCCTAATTCCTAAAAGTGATGATCCCAATACCTTTGAAGAATTTAGACTGATATCTCTCTACAATTTCCTCTACAAGATAATATACAATATCATAGCTACCCGACTAAACCCCATATTATCAAGGAATGTATCCAGGGAACAACTTGACTTTCTAGATGTTCGACAGATTCATGAAGCCATAGGTGTAGCTCGTGAATCTATGGATAGCATTAAAAAGAGAAATAAAAAAGGCATGATATCAATATTTGACCTATCAAAGGTCCATGACAGAATTAGCTATATCTATTTGCGACTGTTACTCACGCATCTAGGCTGTGATATTTCTTTCATCAACTAGATTATGGGGTGCATCACAAATGTAATATTTGCAATCTTAATTAATGGTGCAACATCCCCCTTATTTCACGCTAAGAGAGGAATCAGGAAGGGGTGCTCATTGTCACCACTTATTTTATTATTAGTTGTGAAGTGCTGAGTCAATTGATCCTCACAAAAAAACATAGAGGAGATATAAAAGGGATTGACGTTGCCACAAATCTCTTTGTTACCCACCTATTATTCGTTGATGATATTCTTCTTTGTAGTGATGGATCTAGAGGGTAGCTTCAGAAGCTGAAATAATCCCTCAACCTATTTCTAAAAGCTACAGATATGTGTATTAATGATCATAAGACCTCCTTAGCTCATGAAGGTTGCTCCTCAACATAAATAATTAGAGCTCAAAGTTTCCTTCCTTTTGAAGAAAAACCAATGAAGGATAGTCTTAAATACCTAGGTTTCCATCTCAAACCAGATTCCTATATAAAATAAGAATTGAAGTGTTTACTAGCCAAGATAGAAAAGCTCATAAAAAATTAGAGCTTCAAATGGCTTTCAAGAGATGGAAGGATGCCACTGATAAAATTGGTTCTAATAGAAATTCTTGTATACTAGATAACCTTCACTTGGATACCCAAAGGGATTCTTTTGCACATAAGAAAGATGTGTGGAAATTTTTTATGAGCTGTAGCAAAGGAGGAAAGAGTTATGCCTTGGGTGGCATGGCAAAAAATAGCTCTTCCAAAGGCATGGGGAGGATGGGGAATAAAGGTCCTACCAATTTTCACAACATTGCTTGCAACAAAATTTGGATGACATATTATTTATACTGACAATATTTGGACTAGTGTAGTCAAAAGGAACTATATCGATCCTCTTCCCATTGAGGTCTGGATGTGAAAGAAGGATAAAAAAAATCCAAATGCATTTGTGATTTGGAAAGAAGCAGCAGATTCATTCAAGTTCATTAAAGATGGACTTGAATGGTATATAGTGAATGGGGAAAATTTTAGAATTGGTATTTATCCCTGGGTTGGATGCATAAAAGGTTATGAACTCCCAAGGGAGTTAACATTAACCCTAAATGATCAAGGAATTTTTTGCTTAAGTCAGGTAGTAGATGCTGAGGGCTCCACAATCTTGAACCAAGGATGGAAAACAGTCATTGAATTGCAGTTGGATCCAGAGTGGGAAGATGTTTGGAAGGAAATCATCAGGGAATCACAAGCATCTCATGTTAGGATAATGGAACGTTTAGAGGAACTTAGATGGGTCCATGTGCTAACTAGTCTTTATAATAAAAAAATTGGATACATCCATCAAATGGACATGAGAGTGTAGGGGATCCAGGCATGGTGGTGGAAATATTTATGAAATCGAAATTCCATACAAATAAAATATTATTCTTCTTATGCCTCCTTAGAAATAAAGCATCGACATGGAACAGTCTTGAGAAAAGGAATAACCATGGCCCAGGCTAGTGTGCTTTGTGCGAAAATGGAGAAGAGATCGTAAATCAATTTTTTATAAGTTTCCCTTTCACCTTAAAAATATGGGAAGTAGGCCTGAGGCTTCTCAGAATTAGAGAAAACTAGAGAGGTTTAAACATTGAGGAAGCCTGGAAAAATTGGTGGAATAAGGTGAAAAATGAATAGCTAAGGAATGTTCCACCAATAGCAATCTATGGTATATGAGTCGAAAGAAACAAAGGCATTTTCCAGGACATCTCAACAACTCCCTTCATAATAGCTATTGAATCTACCGCAGTTTTATCTCTACTTCCTGTACTCTTGATGACTTTGAATCCTCAAAATATTAGAGAGGAACAAATTAACCCATAGCTTCCGTGGGCTTATTTTGATGGAGCTTATGATGCACAAAATAGATGTGGGGTTTGACTGGTCATAACCTCATAATTTTAAAGTCATCAGTGGGCCTTAGATATAGAACAAGCAACTTTGCAGATCTTTTCTCACTAAAATTACTTCTATGTTGGGTTTGGGAACTTAGTTTAGCTTTAGTAAAAGTATTTGGTGATTCTTTAGATGTTATAAACTAGTTTTATGAAGTACAGATATGTCAAAATCACACTTTAAACCCACTCATAAAAGAAATTTTAACTATAAAACAAGATTTTTATTTCATCTTTGTTTTCCACATATATAAGGAACGAAACATTGAGGCGAATAACTTATCTAAAGAAATTCTTCAATAGGTTATAGGAAGATGGAAAATATTAGATACCATAGATGGGTTGACTTGGGTTTCATAACTACCTCTTTTAACTATATGATGAGTTTTCTCTAGCGGTTCTCAGGCAGTGGCTCACTACAACATTTTTTCTTCGAGACAAATTTTATCAACACTATATTTATTTATCCTTGCTATAATTATATATGGTTATTTTGAAACACAATTTTATGTATCCATCTTCAATGATACATTATAGGCTGAGCATGTGTGAGCAAGCCACTTCAACATTTTGTTAGGCCCCTATACTACTAGTGTAACCCTTTATTATTATTAGTACAACCCCCTTATTATATTGATGTACCCATGTAGTTCCCATATTGTTACTATTTTGCCCCATAGAAGCCCACTATTGTTATTATTGTGCCCTTACATTATTATTGTTATGTCAGTTCTGATTATGTTATGACCCCTTAGACTCCTATATATAGAAAGGAGGTCTTTTCATTTGTATCATCCAATAATTGTTCATTTATGTAATGTAAAGGAGGTTTCCCCCTCGAAGAGGCTAAATTCTAAGGCGTTGATCTATATTTTCTATCTTTTCTTGAGTTGGTTTCATAACAGAACTCCCCAGCCTATGGAAAAGTAAGTGATCTCTCTTGTCTACTCCTAGAAGAAGATGAGTCTATCTTAGAAGAAACATCAGTCCACCTAACATGGAAGTTCGAACATCAGCATGCAAGTGAAAGCAAAGTATGGAAATTATATTTTGATGGAGCCAATTCAAAACAAGGAAACGGGGTAGGGTTATTGTTGGTATCTCCTTAGGGCTGCCTAATACCTCTATCATTCAAGCTAGAGTTCAAAGAAAGTAACAACGTGGCGAAGTATGAAGCATTTCTCCTTGGGTTACAAACTACAAAAAATATGAATATTGAATGCCTAACATTTTATGGAGACTCTAATATGGTCATAAGAAAAATCAGAAATTAATTCCAGGCCAACCACCCCAGACTGAGGAACTACCACAATGAAGTGTGGGATTCAATTGAAAACTTCTTCCTAGCTTTTAATATCCATTTTCTACCTAGAGAAGGAAAGAGAATGGATGACTCCCTTTGTTGTAGCTGGAAGCACTTTCAAGCTCCCTCAAAATACTCTCCTTAGGTATGAGGTGGAAGCCAGGCGTAGACCCTCGATGCCTGATAACATCAAGCACTCGCAGGTGTTCGAAAATGATAAGCAAGTGAAATGATTCATAGAAGTCATTAGAGAGTTTGCTCCGCCATCAATCAAGAAGAAGAAGAACAAGAACAAGAAGCAGATCAAGAAGTAACTTCATGGAAAGACGTAGTGGTTGCGTACAAAAGTTTTCAACTAAAAGAGAATACTATCCCTCATGAACTCATCCCACTAGAAAGGTTGTTTAATATTAAAAGATGACATAGTCATCAAACAAATGGCTCCTAAGATGGATGATCAAGTACAATATTGCAACATTGGTTCAGAGGAGGAGCCCCAGATGATCAAGATGTCAAAAGGAATCCCCTTGCATTACAAATAGAGGTATTTAGATATTTTAAAAACCTACAAAGATGTTTTTATTGGTCTTATGATGATTTTAAAATGTTTGATACTAACATCATATAGTATAAGATTCCTTTGAAAAGTGGAATGAAACCCTGCAAGTAGAAACTTGGACAGATAAATCCACTCCTACTCCCCCCATTCAAAGAGAGGTAAGGAAGCTTCTCGAGGAAAATATCATAGTACCTTTAAGATACTCTGAGTAGTTAGTGAATTTGGTCCCAGTTCAGAAAAAGAACAGAGGGATAAGTCTATGTGTAGACTTCCAAAATGTAAACATGGGGTCTTTGAAAGATAACTACCTACTGCCCAAGATGGATAATATATTGCAGAAGGTGGTTGGTTAAGCTACAATGTCCATGATGGATGGGTTATCTGGATAAAATCAAGTGGTAGTTCATCCTAAGGATCAAGAAAAGACCACTTTCACCACCCCGTGGGAAACATTCATGTATGTTCGAATGCCTTTATGGCTGATAAATGTAGGGGCCACATTTTAGAGAGACATGGACATAGCTTTCATGGGGGAGTAAGGAAAAATCATGATGGTCTACTTGGATGAAATCATAGTCTTTTTCAAGACTAAGGAGGAACACATCCTCCACTTAAAACTCATCTTTGAGAAGTGTAGGAGATATGGCCTCTCTCTGAATCCTAAGAAATTGCAGTTCGCACTAAGTGAGGGGAAGCTACTAAGAAATATAGTAGTGCAAGAGGGTGTTAACATCGATCCTAAATGAGTTGAAGCCATCAACCACATTCCTCTACCCAGGAATAAGAAAGAAGTCCAAGCCTTCCTCGGGAGAATACATTTCTTCAAGTGATTTATACCCAACCATGCAGAGATAGTCAAGGGTATTATAGACATGCTTAAGAAGGGAAATAAAGTCAAGTGGAGCCCTATCCCCCGTGATTATTTTAGTACAGTCAAAGAAGATTTGGCTGAAGCCCCAGTGTTAGTGAGCCCTAAATATTCAATGCCCTTCTATATCTTTTATTTTGCCTCTCCACATATCATCGTTGTAGTGCTGCTACCAAAAAATAAAGTGGGCTATGAGAAGCCGATCGCTTTCTTTAGCCAAAAACTAAAGGACGTTGAGCTAAAATATAATATATTGGAGAAATGATCCTGTGCACTATTCAAGGATCTAAAGGGATTTCACACATATGTGATGCAATTGAAAATCACACCGTTTTTTCCAATGACAGTTGTCAAGGACATACTAGTGCAAGGAGACAGAGAAGGAAAGAGGGGAAGGTGGATAGTGAAAATAAAAGAACACAAGCTAGAAATAAAGCCTACGAAGCTCATTAAAGGCCAAGGGTTGGATAAGGTTTTATCTGAATCTGACTACGAAGCACTAGGGATAAACCTGATCATAGAGGAAGGGAGACCAGAGGATCACGAGTAGTATTACAACATCTAGGTAAAAAATCTATGCCAAATACGAGGGATCACTGTGGTATAAGAACATTGTTCATTACCTCTTATTCCTATGCTGCCTGTTGGGGTTGGGTACATCCAAATACATAAGCCTAAGATTGGAAGTGCAAAAATATATCATATCCAATGGCCTACTCTACTGGAAGGGCCTTGTGGGGTTATTGTTTCTATGTTTGGTGGAAGAGTAGACCCTTGAAGTGATTGGGGAGTTTCGTGTAGGAGACTATCAAGGGATATATAACTAGAATACCACAACACAAAAAATCCTCAAGGTTGGATTCTACTAGCCTATGATGTTTGGGGTTGTTCATTCAAGAGTTGGGATGTGCTATAAATTCCAAGTGTTTGCGAAAAGACAAAAGTTTTCTCCTCTCCCCCTAATTCTTGTGCATGCAGAGGAGCCTTTTAGATAGTGGGTACTCGACTTCATAGGGGAGGTAAACCCACCATCCAGTGGCCAACACAAATGGATATTGATAACCACTGACTATTTCACCAAGTGGATAGAGGCCATTGTTATCCAGGAATAGTGTCCACTCGGATGCTGCTATTCCCACTAAGATGGGTGTCCATCTTAGAAGCAAACAATAAAAGTCTACTATTGTTTCCATTTATGAAAATAGATGAGAGGAGAATGAAGAGTACCAACCTGAGTCTTGTGTTTGATTTCCTCTCCTTCTTGACAGAGCTTCGTCGCTTCTTCTTTGTCTGCTCAGCTTCAAAAGAACCTGTGGAATCACAACAACATACTACTATGCAAGAAACAAGGATCTAAATACATAAATAATACAGGATCAGATGTGTATTAACCATATACATGAATATATAAACAAATACACAATAATATGGAAGGAAACAAGAATAGCTTTATTCAGATGAAAAGTAGCAAGATGATTACAACCATGTGCTCTGACCCAACATCATCCTCCAGCTAGGAAGCCCTTCTTCACCTCAAGCAAAGCCAGATCACCCAACACTCTGAATGTACACAAGAAAACCAATAGCACTTCTCTATAAGATGCAAAATTCCAGCCTCTAGATCTCTGTAATGAGGGATCCATATATAGATGATTATAGAGAGGTGAGTCATCTTCTGTGATCATGATTAGTGTCCTCTCTCTGATAGTTCCTGCTTCCACTTGGAGAATGATGATCTCTTACTCATCCCTGGTTGAAGATGGAGAGGCAAGTGTCAAAGGGGAGGCTTCTGGAAGATTCCATGATCTTCCACCTCGCATTTTGTCCCTGCCACTTGTCCATTCTCGACCATCACACCCTACAGAGGAGCAAATCAATATGAATCACACCTTGTACACTAGGGAGTTGATATGCATCGCACCCCCTACATTGAGCTTTTAGTATGGTCCAGTTTTGACCATTTAAGAGAAGTTTTCAGTGGAGAACTTCTGGGAGATGATGTAATCAGCTGACCTTGTTCCTTTAGGCAGTGAAGCAACACTTTTAGGGACTTAGGAGCCCTCAGTTTATGGACATTTATGATTGAGGTTGAAGTGCCCAAAAATGTCTATAACAGTTAACCCCTATAGCATGAGGTCATTAATCTTTTTAATGTCGGGTGAAATGCTTTACTATGAGGATCTGAAGTTTTTTCGAGCTGGGAGGCAACTTGTAATAAGATACAATACAATACATTATTTTGACGGCGGGCATTCCCATGCTCAGCTTTATAAATTCATTTTCATGTACATAGGACAGACAATCGTCTATGTGGCAGACTGATGATTTGGACTCATCATCCTTTGATTTGGATGACCATCTATTTGGCAATGATGTACAATTGATGCCTTTATATTCCTGAATATATTGCAGCCCAGATGGATGAAACTAGATCCAGGGTCTTCAAAACTCATTCAATCTTCACTCGGAGTACAAGTCGATCCATGCGAAAAATGTTCTGGAGTCGAACATGGA
>APFE031073988.1:69529-97422 GCA_000404065.3 Pinus taeda
CAATCGTCTGTGTGACAGACTGATGATATGGACACATCATCCTTTGATTTGGATGATCATCTGTTCGGCAATGATGTACGCTGGATGTTTTTATATTCCTGAATATATCACAGCTCGGATAGATGAAACTAGATCCGGGGTCTTCAAAACTCGTTCAATCTTCACTCAAAGTACAAGTCGATCCATGTGAAAAATGTTCTGGAGTTGAACATGGAAAGACATCGCCTGATTATCAGCCAATGATGTAAGTTGTTAACAGGCGCGAGAGGAATCACCAATAATGACGATGATCCTCAAGGTACTACAGTACAATTTACGTGGTGTGAAAAAGGACTTGGCGTTGAACGCCATGTAAAATCTCTCGGTCGAAGGCCATTGATGTAAACCTGTCGCCGAAAGTGAGAAACTTGCCATTGAGGCATGCAAGCTTCAAAGTACTGAAAGGGTTGTTCCTAAGTCGACTTCTTGGATAATGAGCTGATGTCGACAAGAAGCGACTGGTCGCAGGAGGGCCTTAATGAATCCCACATCAACGACACGAAACGAAGCAAATGATTTTGGAGGTGAAAACAAACTGACAATACCGGGTTCAGGGTGGTGGTAGTCCCTGCCGGGGTCTGCGACAACAACACAATACAAACGCTTTGTGATTTAACCCAAATAATAAGTAATTAGTATAAAAACTAATGCAGAATATCTGGGACAGCGGGTATAATAACATGTGTTTTGAAATAACATCATTATCCTAGACATAAAAGTACACATTATTTTCCCAGCAATTTAATATCTTAATGATATATAATATTTCAATAGTACACATCAGACCAAACCTAATCTTAATCAAATTTAGACAAATATATGTGAACTTTACATTACCATAATTTAAAGAAACTTGTGCAATTATTGACATGACTTTCAATATGTATTGCCCTCCACGTAAGAAAATTGTGCAATTATTGACATGTTCATATTTTCAACATGTATTGCCCTCCATGTAAGAAATTTTTACAATTATTGACATGCTCAGACTTTCAATATGTATTGCTTTCCTCGTATAAGTGAAATACATACCCAGATTTTGCTATCTTCAAAAATGTGATTGCCATCGGAAGAATCCAAAAGCTCGATGCCGCAACTACACGAAGAATCCAAGTTTAACCTGTGGACCACTATACTTGTACATGATTTGACAACACTTAGTCTCTTCCAGTGAATGCTAGCTGAATATTTTTAATGTGGACAAGTAATTTATTGCAATACTCACTTGTCTCTTGCGCTGAACGGTCTTCAAAATTTTATTTCTATATTTTGAGAATTAGCGGTTCATGCATTTCGACTTTATACGTAATGCAAAGCGATTATATCCATTCACAATAATTGTATGGAAAAAATACATGCACAGAGTCTCAAAATATTCATAACCAGTTCTTCCTCTTTAATAGTAGGACTCACTCCTTCTCTACCTTCTTCTCACGAGAATTTACACATATTGACGACAATGGCCAAGGACGGTCATAACTAGTAAGGAATGAATTTGGAAAATAGAGATGGGATTATTTCGGATATTTATTTATTAAAGAGATTTTGACTACTTTTTAATTTTACTGAGATTTTTTTTAAATTTAAATTGTGAACCTTTTACTATATTGATATTTTTTTGTTTTTCCATTCTTATGTTAAAAAAAATTACATAGAAAGCAGATATGAAAACACCACACCATATGATGCAAAGTTTAGAGATTTTTTTTTTTTTTTTGAAAAAAATATCACATAGAGAGCATACATACAAACACCACACTATAAGGGAAAAAACACTCAATATAATTCAGTTTTTAACTTACTAAAAGTGAATTGGGCATGAAATCCTCTTTTTTACTTGGGCTACCATAATCCTTTAAGTAATATCACTAGCATATCCGTGTAGGATACAATCTCAAACTCTATATTATAAACATTATATAAAATAATTTGAAAAAACAACAAGCAACACGCGGCCTTCATGCTGGTGAGCCATCGCATGAGGCGGACGTGTACCGCGAATTCGCTGCGAAAGCAGTTTGTGCATCCGACCGAGCGAGCGGTGGTTCAGTTCTCCCATAGCATTAATCCATCTATCCAGATTGAATCGAGTGCCAATGGTCTTTTTTATTTATAAATTTTCATTTTTCAAAGACTAGATGAATATATTCTCTTCACGGAAAAATACCTTTGCTTTCCTTAACGGCCGGAAAAGTTGTTCCATGGAATGTTGGTAAGCTTTTTGAAGCAAATTAATGAATTTTGGAGTAATTTAATGGACAAACAAACTCTTTTTTCAAAAAATGGTTAAATTCAATATTATGTATAATTTAATTTTATATTACTATTTCCAGTAATTTTCCAAAGCCATAATCAACCATATGTGAATTCATCCATTCATTAATTAAAATACAATATTGTTATCTTAATATGTGGATAATTTCGACATCATACCGAGATTTTTTTTTTATATGTTTTATAGAGTATTATTCTTATAACACATCTTTATGTTATAATTTTTTTATAAATTAATAGGTAATTTGAGAAATATTCGCTGGGAGCACATTACGAAAATTGGCACCATGTATAGCCAAAGTTACTGCAGCCGTTGATAATGAATTAGTTTAAAATTTCATATTTTCCTTAATTAAACCGTGAGAAAAACCGGAAAAGTTCAATTTTAACCATAGCAAGTCTTTTTTTTTCAATGCTGAGGCATCAATGATTTCTATGAAGATCTGGTGATATATTGCGCAGTTTATTGATTTCCCACTCAAGAATTTTTCAGACATCTAGGAATGCTTAAGCTGGAGGAGCAAACAAAATATAATATGGCAGACTATTCCATTAACTGTTATTTGGGAAATATGGCCATGGCACAAGGGGAATTTATTTGAAAACTTTTGAGAACATACAATACAGGCAGTGGATCGCATCATTTAGTGGTATCATTTATCTATGGAGAACAAAAAGAACACAAGAAGTACTATTTCTAAAAACCCTGGTCTTGCGGATATATATCTGCCGAATTTTTTCGAAGGGACAACACAAAGGGATGTTTGTGGATGCTTTTTTTGGCTCAAAATATCGGAGGAACAAGTATTTTGGGTTCATTGGGGTACTAGCCAGGGCACAAGCATGAAGGCTAAAATTATTGCATTATGAAATGTAGGCAAATATGAAAACGAGAAGCCGAGCTCTCTGTTGGTGCCCAGGTTCAGTGTTACCTCTGAGAAATACGGGGTATATCCTCCTTCCCACGAGCCGCTCACGCCCTCCCATGAGCAGGAACTCTTGTTGCCGCTGCTTGTGCTGCACGTTCCTCCTGAAACTTAGCTTCCTGAAACACCTAAAACATTTGCTAACATGCGCAGGTGTTAGAACAATGTGTTTGCTAACCTGAATCTGCAATGTGTTTGCTAACTTGAATGAAGATAGAGGGCGGTGAAATGAAGACATGTCGACAGTTGTAAACAATCGTGTCAGGATGACAAGTATAATGGTATTGCATTTATGCAAGGTCCACACGCGAATTTTGAAACTTAGGATAAATTAAGTTTCCCACACTAAACTAACATCGGGGCAAGTGATGCGGGCAATAAGAGGGTAAATAGAAAACTTTGGCTAAATCTTTTTTGCAGAGATACTGCCTTAAATTTCAAAATATACCATAAAGTGAATGATGTAAACTATAAATCAATACCAAACCAATAGTTAAGATTCGAACTTCAAATCAAAACAAACTCTACGCAATAAATTCACGGTGGCTTTGGGATCCTCTACTCCCCTACTCATAATTGAAGCAATGCAAACATCCCTAGAGACAACTAATCTATCAAGAATTCATATTGGCTACCACTTATCTATTTCAAGCTACCCTTTTCTATTTTTATCAAAAAGGCACACCACTGTGGCATGTAGACCAATAATTAAGGCACACCACTTTACGAGGTTAAATGTCTTAGAGAAATGACACACTACGCTACAGTACATCGTTGTAAGCTCCATCGTTCTAGTAGCAAGAGGGAACCCTTTTGACTTGTTAGCTATCACTCCACCTTAACCCTAGGAATTCCTATCTTGGTAGTATGGTTACCATCCATCTCAATAGAAACTCTATAACGACTTTCTATAATGATACATAGTGGAGGAAGATAGAAATCAAACATTAGCATGTAACGATGCATAGTACAGGGGTAGGGATCATATATCAATAAATTCTTGAATGTATCTTGAAGAAATGTTCCATTAAAAACAATCATGAGTGTATTCTGTATGAGGCATGACCTTTATTGAGAATGGATTTTGGCTTTATTTCCTCGTAGCTACGATATGTATGTTTAGTTGCATTTATGATCATGTTTTTTGAAATGGAGAGGCTATGAGGGATTACGATGAATGAGAAGAGGAATTTATACGTAACTGACATTTTAACAAGTTTAGGGAGGGAAAAGAAATGCTATGAATTAATAAAATAAAACAACTAATAAAATATTGTATTATTGAATGCCATCACCAAAAATTAAGAAATGTGATTTACTAATATTGTTTATACTAACATACATATATTTATATGTGTTTTATTTATTATATATATTATATTATTATATATATATATATATATGATAGTAGGTGTGTGTGTGTGATGTGGTGTGTTGTAATTTTTGTAAATATATTAATTGTTTATAATTAAATTTATTAAAATAGGTTTTAAATATAATAATAAGTCATTTTAAATGAAAATATGTGAAAAATATATTTATGAAAATGAAATAATAAGAAGAAAAATAAAGTTAAAAAAGAGAAATAAAATTAAAACAAAAATTAGTAACTAATAGGAAGGGTTACTAAAAGAACCCGTATAAGCTCCAACCAATCACCTACAAAGAAATAAATTTAAATAATAAAAATTGACTTCATAATGTTAAACTATGGCTAAGCGACATATTTTTTTGGTCAAAGACAAACTAATACTGAGTCAAAAGCAAAATTGAATGTGCTATACCATACCCCAATAGATATAATAAAAAAATCTACCGAACATAAATACCGCTTAAATAACTTGAATAATTTGGATCTCCAAGCAAAGGACACCCATTATTATATCTTTAGAAATAATACTAAGAAAGGAAATGAAGAGAATGTTGCATGTATGGAGACGTTAAACTTTACGAAAGTTTTTTTAAATATCAAATATTCCGCCATCAATTTCAATAAATGTGCACCATTATTTCACAACAATTCCATGAATCATACTTTGTAATGTTCTCTTAAACTCATGGTTTTCATATGATTAGATTCACAACAATTCCATGAATCATACTTTATAATGTTCTCTTGAACTCATAGTTTTCATATGATAATACTTTCTAATGTTCTCTTAAACTCATAGTTTTCATATGATAATATTTTTCTTATATGTGCATATGTTGCTACTTTCATAGAAATTGCAATAGGTGGTAAATTGATTAGTTGGAATTAGATAAATTTAATATATGTGATTAATAATGTATGTGATAGTTTTCTGCTTTGAAGAAACAAAAAAAAAAATCAAAGGAAAATTATATAAAAAATGAAAGTTGAAATATAACAATTGTCCTGAAATGTATAAAGTTTAAAGGATTTCGTAAATTACTTTACAAAAAAAATGAAAACTAAAAAATTAAAATAGAATAGTTATGCATTTTTTCACTTGATTGAAATATTAAACACTCAATAACTCAGATGGCACATAGCATTAAGTGTATGTTTTTTCTCTACACACTTGACCCCTAGGGTGTTACTATAGGAAATGTGTGTACACAGTCATAGGTGCATTGATTATAGGGGATGATGTGATAGATAATCTTGTAATTTTCACTTAAAGGAGTAGTCATAGCTAGGAGTGGAGTTGCTTCGGTGAGTGACCCTCCCAACATAAATATGCTCTGCTTTGTCTCTTTCACTTGGGTGTTCTATATCCCCATGAAAAAATGCACACCCAAATAGCTAAAGAATCATGGACCAATTATTCATGTTGTTATCTTTGTGACCCAGAGAAGCACCTCGACATGTAATTAATGGCACATTAATTCTTGGCATTGGCATGAATATAGATGGTATACAGTGATAACATGGGTTCATTTCTTATTATTCTCTATATTATCCAATGAAGGAATCCTTCAATGGAACTGTAAGTCCTCTAGAGAGATAGATTTTGGCTAATCAGTACTTTGAACAAATAACCACAACATAGATGTGATATCTACTAGATAGTATCTTGTGTTTATACTCGATTTAATTGGGCCAATCTATGTCCTTTTACAAAAACTTCCAAAAGGATAATTTGAGAAGTTATAACAATATAAGAAAAAAATAAAACCATTCATGACATGGATTGATCCCCTACCCCTATTCTTTGACCTCTTACAACCAAAAATAACTTCATGTAGTAGTTGAGCCACCTCATCCATGGATAGGATCTGACAAATATTTGATCAAGGAAAACATACTATAGAAATTTCTATCTATAGCACCATAGTTTTATGTTGGGAACAAAAAAGGTGTTTCCCCTTGCTAAAAACATAGCATTTATACCTTTCCTCCCAAACACATAATTACACCCCTTCCATGTGGGTTAAAGGTGGAAAAACAAAGATGGTTTTTCATTTAGATGACAAATGTGAATCCATCCTTACCAATCTTTCTTAGATATGAATATACTAATCCATAATAGATGCCATATAGTATTCGATATGTGATTTCTTTCTACAAACTTGTTTTATTGTGAGCCCAAGTCCAATCCAATATAGTAAAGTTCAGGTAGTCATAATAGAATGGGGATGGTGGACACATAATATACTAAGTAAGCTCTTGTGCCTAGCAATCTCTTTGTTTTTGTTTTAACTATGCTCCAAAATGCTACGTGAATAGCTTTTCTTCTTCATGTTTTATTTTGGTTGTTGTTGTTTACTTTTTTTTTTATATGGTTGTGCAAAGTTGATGTCCAAAATCGGGGACTTAGTTCCTAAATTCGTTGTAAAGCCATGGAATGATAGATGGTTCAAGGTAATCATAGAAAATCTCAACTTCCAATTGGGTAAAACATGAACATTTTTTATTTACACATATTCATGGATCTCTTTATTCGAATAACTCTATTGACAAACTAAAAATTCACCATGCTCATGTTGATTTGTAATTACTTGTACATGAGATGTATGCTTGTCAACTTATCTAATTGCTTAAAGGATTCAAAAATAAATTATCAATTAAGATGTTCATAAACTTTGAGATACTAAATTGTATGTGCAAAGGTCAGCCTACTAATGGATTGCTATTCTAACACTATGAAAAGAAATGGCATGGTAAAACAAACCAACTGAAAGTAGACTCATAGGGGACCCATTTCTTGGATGATAGAACAGGGAAAATTTTAGGGGCTAATATTAGCAGCTAGGCTAATTTTCCATGCTTTCTCGAAAAAAGAAAGATTCATGAATTTCCATTTTTTATAAAAAAGATTCGCCCAAATATTATAGTATAAAATTATTCTACCTTAAAAATTGTCAAAGTTTTATAGATATCTTACACAACCATTAGAAATTTGAATGTTTTTACAAAAATATTGTCAAGCAGTTTACATTTTACATATTAGGGACTAATAAGATTCTCTAAGGTTTTTAAAATTTAAGATAATTTCCATCCTTAAAATTTTACATGCAATAGACTTAAGGAAGATGGTTATAGAGATTTCATAAGATAATCTTATCACATATGAAAACTATTGCATTCATATCTCATTCAAGCGAACTCAAACTAAGTCTCATATTTAGGTTCTCAATGAGGAAAAAACGACAATCAAAGGAAAAGGAGAATGAAAGATTTCTAAGTCAACTAAAGCCACAGGGGTTGCCTACAATGTCCCTAATTAACAAGGCCTTATATGTTACTCTAGCTAGATCAAATGGTCGTTGAACAACTAGGAGGGATGCAAATCTTGACACTACCCTTAGTGTGTTCTCACACTATGCAAATAAAAATTAAAGTTGAAAAATCAATGAAATTTGTGGAAACACACCACAATACGTAAAGAAACAAGACCTATCTAAATTTACATGAAAGGGAAAGGCTTGGCCAAGGTTGAGTTTCATGGGGCCATACCTAGATTGGTCATAAACATCAATGTTTCTTTTTTACAAATGAAAAAGGATCACTACATTTTCCTCCTATCTTATGCACAAAGATCATGGTTTTATAGAAATGTGTGATTTAGAGGAGTAAATAGGTGGATCCAAGGGATTCTCTGTCTTGCTCAATGAATATAAATCAATTCCAATCAAAATCCAGGAATGGAGATGCAAATGGATTGTGTGGTCAATATAGATAATGAACCAATTATGTCCAACTGCAAATCAACAACATATGCAAACTTGGAAACTCAACCATATATAGGCTCATGAGCTACACTTTGTCCCAAACTTGGAGGTATAGTCAATGCATGTTTGACCCACAACCATCTCAATGCACAACGATCCTCGATTTAATATAGTGAACACGAGTATTTTTATGATGCATGTCAGAGAATAACTCATGTTGTCATTCATATCCAGGAACAATAGAACCCTCCCGAACTTGGAATTTCATTACAAGATCCCACGATGGTTACAATATCTACTAAAAACACCTCATTAGTAGTACAAATCCCTAATTAATTCTATAATCATTCTTAAAGCATTGGAACAAATATATAATATAGACATATTACTTTGTAGACTTAATTTGGTAACTTTTCAAGGAAAGAGGCATGAAGGAATGATGTTATTGGTCGAAAATAGTTGTTATATATAGTCAAAATGGGAAATAATAGCAATAAAACCATGACAATTTCGAGCTCTGACATCTTCCCCACACCGAAGTTCTTACATGACCTCACACAATAAAATATAACTATTGTCTTGGTGAAATACCGATTGTGCTAGGATCTAAGTGACAAAACACATGGAATTGATCACATCACCAATAGTTAGTCAAATCTTCATTTGATGAAAATTATGTAAGTCCTAAATCCTTTCAACACAGAGACCTTGTATTGAAGTGGGATAAATCAGACGAGGAAAAAGGTAAGCATACAAAATTCCAAAGAATGTGGCTTGGCCCATTTTAGATTGTGGAACAAATCGGCCCATCAACGTTTCTATTGCAAGATTTATCAAGCAAGAGAGATTCTCTGCCTATCAATGGGTAGATTCTGAAGAAATGTTTTTCATAGAAGATAACCTCTTCTATCCCTTGTACAATATTTCCTTTACTTTTCCTAGGAAAATAAAAGTTAAATAGTATTTACTTTTGGCATTTCATTAAAAATCTCTTTTATATTTTGATTTTTCACTTGTATAAGTAGAGATTGTCAAGAAGATAATTATGACATTTGAGACATGAGCTAAGTTCTATTTCTCTTAAATTTGCTTGTTTTCCACCAAAAGAATTTATCCTTTGTGAAACCCCAACTTTATAAAGAGACCTTGGTTCTATTATCAGTCAAGAAATGTATCTTTAACAAAGCAAAGGCTTTCTGCAGATAAGCACTTTTAACTCTATAATTGTCATCCGAGAACTCTTAAGGAGTCAATTATTCTCCCCATTGCGTAAATTGTTCTCTTTCTAGTGTGTAATTCTAAAATATACTAAAACTTAAAATATAATAGGTCTCATTACGAGCCGACTTACCATGTTTATAGGGAAATAATAGACTGACATTACTAATACTGCATATCAAAACAAGGTAATGGATTGAGATTATTTTAATTAAAAGACAAGGGGTTTCATCACGAAACAACTTGTTCAGTTGAATTACAACCACTGAATGGCATTGTCACTTTTTGGCCACCAAACCAAGACAATGACTTTTAAGTAGAAAAAAGCAAATTTCTAGAAGAAAAATAAATTGTTTAAAAAAGAAAGAGAAGAGAATAAGTATATTAGTCTGAATTTATCTCTAAAAATTGCACTCTTATCTGGATGAGATATTGAATCATTGATGGTTAAAAGGTAACCCTATCGAGGCTATGGACGCCTACTAGCAACAAAGGCTCTAGTTGTGACAAATGAGTACATCTAAAAGCTAATCTGCAAGAGCCCCTTGCTTTATCTTTAAACCAAGTAAAAACTGATATAGGCAAAGGAATTTTCATTTTGAAGAGGATATCAAATGGATGGTAATTAGGTGAGTTTCATTTTCTTATTTAGAGAAATGCTACTTATCTTACATTTCATGTAATTCTTATTTTATGAACTATCTTTATTTTGGAAGTTTTAGAAGTTTCAGAAAACTACCAGAGATAATTGGTTCTTCCAGTGAATCACCAATTGTGGTATTGTTCATCAACCCCCCTATTTATTAATTTAATAGTTAATATTTTATTGATAAATGGGGACCTTTTCTAAAAATCCTCCCAAAACTTAGCACTCAAGCACTTTCTTTTTGAATCCTTAGGAACAAATTTGTAAACAATATAATGTATCAAGCCAAATCCCTTTATGACTAACAATTCTCGCTTTATCGCATATCACCAAATCATATGTGTCAAAAGGTCAATTAACAACCGAGATTTGTGAATTGCGATAAGAAGGGATCATCGTAATAAATTTATGGTATCATTAAAACTTTCCATTTAAAACTAAGGCTTAAGGTATTTCTTGTAGAACAAAGTACCTATCGCAATCGCGTGTCCGCATTCACAAAGAGTACAACAAACAAACCTTTGGAATATGTGAATTGCAATATTGTGACATAACAAGCCGAACACTCATTGCATCGCATCGCTTACATAGAGGGAAATCTTGTGAACTAAGAAAATTTGCGATATGACCTGGACCCGACGAAAGTATGCTATTAATGTTATAAAATTTGGTTAAGTCCGATGCATAGTAAAACATCCCTTTATGCAATAAATATTCATTCAAGCAAAATCCACTTTAAACGATAAAAGGTACTTCACTCATACTACATCTCGCAAAATTCTAAACAACTCCGAAATAACGCATAATCAAAAATGTGATATTGCAATTTGCGATATTGCGATAATATTTATCGCAATCGCATAATCGACATTTCGCACTTTAAACTCATCAACTTAAATTTTTTTCTCTTGATTATCTTATGTATGAAAATTTGAGTTATAGTTCTGCATTATTGTACTTTTGTATGATGTTTTAGCTCTAAATCCATTTTGAATGCATGAAAAATTAGTACATGCGATATAGTTTTCTCAATTGTTTTGTCTAAATATTTATCCAAAACAATTATGATTAAACGATTTCATTTCTTTTGGCAGTTGAAAGATCTTTATTACCAATTCCTTTCCGACATCTTTGTAGATCGCATACTTTATTTTATTCCTAGGTATATTTATAGTCAGATAATGTTAGATTAATATATATGCATGTGTTTGCTATTTAGATTTGATTATACTTAGTTCAATCGTTCTCTATTATATCTTATATAATCCCAACAAAATTATCAAATCAATCCTCTCTCGGAAATAGGTCCCATCATCCCCAGTTGGAGCCACTATACCAAACAGAAAAGGAGTTACTTTTAAAGTCCAGACTGGGTGGTTATCCCCCCGTGTCGTCACCACAAATTTCAAGGCTTCAACAGGAGAAAAGATCTAGGGGATAAAAAAATATGCTCAAAAATCAAAATGTTCAAAATCGCTCGAAAACTATACCAAATCGTAGATCTCATTGTTTTGATTCTAATGATGCTTGAATCGCCTAAATCCTACAACGTATGTGAAAGTTATCACATTTTGAAGTTTTTGGCAAATAACTAAAAAGTCAACTTACATAGTTAACTAGGGTGTTGAATGGGCATGTCGTATAATGACATGGCACTGATATCAGTAGGATGATTGGGCAGGTATGGTGTTTAGACAGGTCAATCTCATGTTTACACATGGCAAGTCATATAGGGCAATTTGGCCAGATTTCATTGGTTGGTGAGTTTTGTGGTTGACCAATTGGGAGGTGCCACATGGCCCAATGGGAGGGTGCCTCGTGGCCCTTCGGATTCATGCCAAAAGTTGGTTGGGTCAACCGACAAACCCCGCTAGATTAAAACCCACGACCTCACCATTACAAACCAACCATCGAATAATTATGCCATCAATGTTTCTTGCTTAATATAGTTGGTGGTTATATTTAAATTTGAATGGTTTGGCGATTGGGGGGAGAGGGCGGGGCACATGGCCCTAGCCTCAAGTCACGTTGTGACCACATGTATGAGAGCTTGGCGGGGAGGGTAGGCTATGAGGCACCTGGCCCACACCTAGCCCAAGGTTATATCACTACACATGTGATCGTCAGAAGAGCATCGGAAGGCCGATGTGTGGTGCCCAGCCCATGGTTTTCGCAACTGCCTTATGACTAAAGGAAGGGAGCCAGAAGGTGCATGGCCTTTGGCTCGTGGCCCTGGCCATATTATTGACATATGATCAAAACTGAGGGTGGAGTTTGGGTGCAGGTGCCCAGTTAACGGTCCGACATTTGGCACCATTTGTGGTGGAATTAGCATCGTTCCTGTACGAAATTGTTTCTTGCAAGATATGCCAAAGGAGGAAAATGTTGTCAGTTTTGCCAGTTTGGTGGATTTACAGGACAAATAGCAGAGAAATGGAGAAGCAGACCTAAATTGGAAAATTTTTAGCCTTTTTGAGCCCAAGAAGAACCTACAAAGGGGTTTTTTGGCATTTTGGACACAATGGCAGCATTATTTTCATGATTTGAGCATTGTATGTGATGTAATTGACATTTTGAACATATAATATAAATAACCAACATTGGAAATTGGACCCGTAGACGTAGCCTAGAAGGGGTGGACTTCATCATCAAATTGTTGTTTGTGTGTTGCTGCATATTGTCTATTTTTCTCTGGTTATATCTACAAAACTTAACTAAAATTATTAAGTTTATGTGTTTTTGTAAAGTTAATCCATTGCCCACAAGACATAAACTAGCTTGTAAACTTTTCAAGGAACCTTCAATTTTAAATTTCAAATCATGGGAGGCCTTGCCAATGGGTTGTACAATATATAAGGGAACATGGCAAAAAACACAATTTTCCCCTTCCTCATTCTTAACAAAACAATATGTTTTTTACATTGACCTTGTCATATTTGAGGTTGAAAAACTTTATGAACTTAAACTTAGTCATAGTAGCTAATGCATAGTATGGTGATTTACGAGCCAACATACATATTGAATGGAAGAATGAACATTCCAACTATGGAATGCAAATTTTATGGCCAATTATTCACTAATTTCTAAGCTATATTTGATCTATTTTATGGTGATATAGGAGCCAGCCCATATTTTAGATGGAAGAATGGAAAATTGGAAATTTTTTATCTTTTTATTTCTTTTAATGGTGATATAATATTGAGCCTATGTATTGGAGGAAAAATGGAAAAATGAATCTTCCAATTGAAGTAAGAGCCAACTCACATATTGGATGGAAAAATAGAAAAATGAAAATTATCTAATTGATGTAGGAGGCAACTCAGATATTGGATGGAAAAATAGAAAAATGATTTGTCCAATTGATGTAGGAGCCAACTCACATATTAGATGGAAAAATGACTATTCAACTGTGGATTGTGCAAGGCCTTTACGTTTTTTGGAACAATTTTGATTCCCCACAAGTGACTCATACCCATAACCACTCTCCTCGAGTCTTGAATTTGAGACCTAATAAAAACTAAAACCCACAAAAACCAACCTTATAAATATCTTAAATACCAATGTAACCATATAAATTATAAGGTTAGTAAATACTAATATGCATCAATTCATGATAAGCATCAAAAAACTTACCCCAAGATACATCTGGCATTGTTCAAATTAAAAAAAAAAATCATAAAATTTAACTAGTATAAATGGATATTAACTCCACATGTATGAATCGCTAAGAGAGATCAAATCTCTTTTCACTCTAAAAGATGTTTACACATCAAGAAAAGGAAGTTAAGATATATATATATATATATATATATATATATATATAACCATGGTTGTCAAAAACTGGATCCCAAAAATAAATTGACTATTTATATCAATTTTATCTTAATTATTCATTTTATTTTATTTTATTTAATTTTATGTAATTTCATCAAGTCAAATGTCTTCACTGTTTGACTCAATGATTATCATTATTATTATTTATTAAAAAATTTATATATGACTTAAACAATATTCTTGATCATGGATATTTACCCACACTTTACAATGGAAATTCTTAGCCTCCAGATAATTTTTGTTATAATACCATTGGTCAATATCTTGGGTTAGCAATACCACATACCCAATATGGCACACGCTGATATGCCATTTTTTAATTAATTAATTTAGAATAAATTAATTAAAGAATCTTAACTTTTGATTTTTGAATATTATTATGAATGTTCCAAAATATTTTGTATGGTAGTGATGTTGTAATATAATGTTTAAATAAAAATATTAATGTAATGTGATGTAATCTAAACTTTTTAATTCAGTCAAAAGAAAGTAAAATAAAAAAATAACGTTATAAAATAATAATAATAATAATAATAGTAATAACAATAATAATGGCTTATGGTATTGATTCACGGTATTGAGAAAGCATGGTATTGATCCATGGTATTCATATGGAATGTAATTTATTTAAGGGGAGAAATTAAACCAACCAGATCCATTTTAACTTTGGATCTACTAAGAATGAGAAATCAAATCTCTTTATAGCCGACCATACTCAGACCACATTTCATATAAATACTTGATATCGCTACATTTGTTTTTATGTTTTTTTATTTACTACAGTTGGATTATTCACAGAGTGAATTCGATCCTTAACATGAAATGACCCAGATTTCATATAAATGCTAGAACCTTAAGTCTTATATCCTATTGTTACATTTGTGTTTTTTTATTTGCCTCAGTTGGGTTATTCACGGAGTGAATTTTAATACATTAGCAAAATTTCCCACAGCGCAAAATTTGAAGTGTAGTGCTGCCACCTGACTCATCATGAAGAAAGAAGGGAAGAGCAGTGCGTTATTGCGGTTTAAAATAGGTGAAGGGGTTGAGGTTTCAAGTGATGACGACGGCTACAAGGGAGCCTGGTTTCCTGCAACTTTTGTCAAGAAGGCGGGAAGTCGTAATCGATTCGTGATTCAATACAGGGAATTCACCGAGGAAGGCAGACCGAATACAAAACTGCGAGAGATTGTAGAGGTCCCTCATATTAGACCTCAGCCACCGGATCTGAATGGGCAAAGTTTCTGTATTAACGAAGTTGTTGATGCATATGATCGAGATGGGTGGTGGAAGGGAGTTGTGAAAGCCATCCGCCCTCGCAGTAAAAAATATGTTGTTTACTTCGAGAATACCAATGAGCAGCGGGAGTATTATCTCAAACATCTTCGCGTTCATCAGGTTTGGACAGATGGCAATTGGGTTAAGGCTTCAGACACAGAGGTATGGAATTTCAACAAATGTTCAGTTTTTGAATAGTTTTCATTTCAACTGGGTTTGCTGGATTTTGATGGCTCTGTATTAGATTTAGTAACTTGTAAGGAACTGGACTGATTGTTTCGGTAGTTTTATGGTATGTCTGATTTATAGATATATAGTTCTGCAGCCTGCCTGTCCGTGTAGTCCTAATCTAAAGAAATTCCATTTTGTTACCACTGTTGAGTTTAGCGACGCCCAGGGTTTTTGTGGTTCTCCATGTTGCACCAAGCAAGCCGTATCGTAGCAGGGGTGTTATCAGTAGTGAATGAAAACTACTGGGTTGATGGATTTCCTACTCTTCCTCACGTGCACAAATTCAATAGTAGCGAGATGAGCGTAGTTTTGTGTACAGGGGTGTGCCTTGAATTGAGCGTAGCGAAAACATCGTATCAGGCCCCCCTGGTAGCCTCTGCCCCTAGTCTTTCACCCTTTTGCCTGCTTGAGACCACTGTTCTTGATCTAACTGCAGACTGATTTCATTCGGCTTCGTGCTTTCATTCGGCCTTATGCCCTCATTTGGAAGTTCTTGCATTTTTCCACCTGTCTGCTGAGCCTGACTTGAATTTTGTTTCCGCTAACCCAGTGTCCCCCTATTTTCAATCTTGGACTGAGCTCTGTGTCTCTTAAAATTAATTGAATTCCTAAATAAAGACCAAAAAGTGGTTACAAATTGCTATTCCCATAGCACCAGAATTAGAATTTTTTCTCTTACTTCTGGACATTGTCTGTCAAATTGGCTTGGACAGGGTTTTCTAGTGATTTTTTGGGGTAAATCAGGATGTTGCTTCAGACGTGATTTCTGACTATGCTATGTTGCACTGTGTTTTCGAAATCAGGATGTGGGATTAAATGAATTGAATCCTAGCTCTCCACAACTTTCTTCTAAAAATCCGGTAAGTATTGGTTTGGAATCAGCGAGAAGATCTACTCGTGCCAATAAGAATCGAAGTAAAGCCAGGGTTTCAAAACATTCAGGAGAATGCAAAGTAGATGAGCAATGTGGTAACTTGCAATCTGCAGGTAGTCTTTCTGCTAAAACTGTGGTGAATATTAGTTCGGAATCAGCGAGAAGATCTACCCGTGCCAATAAGAATCGAACTGAAACCAGGAATTCAAAACTATCAGGAGAACGTAAGGCAGATGAGCAAGGTGGTAACTTGCAAGCCGTAGGTAGTCTTTCTACTAAAAATCCGGTGAATACTAGTTTGGAATCAGCGAGAAGATTTACTCGTGCCTCCAAAAATCAAAGTGAAACTAGGGTTTCACAACATTCAGGAGAATGTAAGGTAGAGGAGCAATGTGGTAACTTGAAAGCTGCAGGTAGTAAATCTTCCAAGAGAAAGCGAGAAGGTAAGCAGCAGTCCAATTATGATACCACCCTCAGAAAGAAATGCCCAAATGAAAAGGGTTTGGAAGTTACTGGGGCTGAAAATGAAGAAAAGATTCGTGAATCTGTTGCTGTGGATAACTTGCAAGCTGTAGGTAGTCAGCTGACCAGTAAATCTTCCAAGAGAAAGCGAGAAAGTAAGGATCAGTCCAATTATGATAACTCCTGCAAAAAGAAATGCCCAAATGAAAAGGGTTTGGAAGTCACTGGGGCTGAAGATGAAGATAAGGGTTTGGAAGTTAATGAGGTTGAAGATGAAGAAAAACAGCGTGAATCTGTTGCTGTGGGTCCAATAGGAGACTTGCATGAAAATCCTGGATCCCCTGCTGAAGTTGAGACCATGACAGTCTCAATGCCCTATATAGAATATGTTGACCAAAATCTGTGTTCTCGGTATGATACCCCTGTAATAAGGGGAAAGGGAACTTTAAAACAGATACAGCTACTGGCTTATCACACTGTACTTGAGGCAATGTATCTTCAAAATAATCTTGATTGGAATGGTGAAATGCTCCTCACAAACCTTCGGGATGTGTTCCAAATAAGCAATGAAGAGCATGCGAAGGAGCTGAAATGTGTAACTTCAATCCAATAACTAAGAGTTGGAGCTGAAAATGTGTAACTTCAATCCAATAACTAATAATTGTTCAAAACCTCTTTCTGTTCAAGCTAAATTTCTTTTTATGGTCAAGCTAGATTTGAACTTCAGAAGAAGAAAATAACTTCTCTTATGGTCAAGCTAGATAAGCTAGATTAATTCGCAGCAATATAGAGTTAACTCTAACTTTTTTTCACATTCTATGTGATTAATTCACAGCAGTATCATTATTACTGAAAGATTAACGGTTAAAAATAAATATAGTTAACTGATTTATTTTACTGTTATATTATCAATTTTTAATATAGGTAATGGTTCTTAATTTTCTTTTTTTATCATTATTGTTATACCTTTCATTATTATTGTTTTTTAACATTTTCATAATAGTAATCAAAATAGGAAAATGCAACTAGCTCTGCCATAAGTTTGCAAATCAAGAATGGAACTATATTTTCCATCCTAATAAAGGACCTTTGAAGCCTCTTTTGTTGTTTAAAGACCACGTAGACTATGAGCCTACCCAGACTTATGGATAAATGTAACCATTAGTTTTGGAAGAGTAAGACCTCTTAATTGTGGTCTAGTTATACCCAAAGCCATTTAATTGCTACTCATTAAATTGCACACAATGATGAAGGGAAGACTTGAACATGCCAAAGCCTATGTTGTGCCATTTAATAATTCACATTAGATTGAACTCAATCCATATTACATTTCTATTGAGAAAGGAGGCAAAACAAGAATCTCAACAAACATAAAAATTAGGAAGTTACAAGAGCTCCCTACAATGCACAACTGTGATTTGAATTAAAAATAACAAGGTAGACAGTGCATAATTTAAAGCCAAAAAATGTACATTTACTTTATTCGCGCTTTATAAAATAAATGTTCACAATGTGAAATGCATGTGCCTCGTCTATGGGCTGAGTTAGTTCGATTGCTACCATAATCACAACCACTTCCCCTCATAATTAGAGAAGATTATTAGACTTCAATCCCAAAAATAACACACTAGATCTATAAATTAAAATGTTCAAAACTGCTCAAGCTATATGATTGAAAGGGGAAATCAGTACCATCAATCCGGATGATAAAAACCACTAGTTCTACAAAGCTATACTACTACTCCAGGTTCCACAACCCTACTGACGATCACCTTTCTAGGTGGTAGGAACTTCCTCTTCATATGACTCAATATCCCCGTACTGCCATATATTCAAACTACCTTGCCTGGTTTTTTGTTGGTGCTCTTCTAAATTATCAAGGCTAGATTGTCTTTCCTTGGTGTCAATTTTTTTCTTACTTTCTAATTGTGTCAGACCTTCTTATAAGAAGAAAAACAATGTAATCAATAATTTTTCAAGAAATACTCAAGGAAGTAGACAAATAGAATGTCATAAAATCATCTTGCCAAAGTTTGGAAACTCAACTTTGAATGACTCAATGAAACTCATAAAAATACTAAAAAACATATTATATTTCTCAAATTGAATATCATTTATGTAAAGCACGCAAAACAATTTTCCAATTACAACACATGGGTAACAACATTGAATACTTTCTTTTAATAAAATATCTAAAAAGTTTTATGAGAGTTCAAACAAAGGAAATTTCCTTTGAAAATATGGATTTCAAGATTGTCTCTAGGATGTAGAAGCAATTGTATTGTAAAAGAGGAAAGGTGTCAGAAATCAAAGTATGATAAGCCTTGTGTAATGGAAAAGGATCCTAACTCTGACTTAGAATAAAAATCAACAACATGTGGGAGCAACACTCATGAATGCCAAAATGGAAATCAACCATGAATTTTGTGAAATTGACAAAGTGGCTAGGTATTTTGATAATAGAATTTGTAAGGCATGATAAATCCAATAGCCATGAGAATGTGTTCAAACATTTCCATCCCTTCCCTATGAGAGAGAAATTAGATAATTGGCAGAAAAATAAAAAAGCCATATTAGAGGAAGAAGGTGTAGATCACAGTGAGAGGCCCTCATGGATATTTCCTAAGGAACCCTGAGACACAACGACACTCTCAAACATCTTTACAACTACCATTGACCCACAATTCCTAGTCATGGAACTTCTTGCAGACATTGTAGGAGATCTATTTGGGAATAATGAATCACTCAAAGGAATTGGAATTTGTAGGAGAGAACTAAGAATTTTTCTGCTTCAAAGAGTCTATCAAGTGGAAACTGATATCCATGGAAGAAGATGCAACCTAGAGGTCCATAACAATGTAGAATGTCTTCCGTAAGGAGGGGGTAAAGTGACTGAAGATTTTCAGTAGCGATGAGCCAGTCAAGAAGGGAGTTCCCCAATTATCTCCAATTAAACACCATAAATGAGAAGGTTTTGTAAATTATGTTCCAATGCAATTTTGAAAATATTATATTCATCATAAGGTTGCAAATTCATATTACAAATTAAAATGAAAATGGAAAAATTACACATAGATATGTGAATCATATGTTTATGCATTTAAGTTCACAGGGGCTACTACAACTATTAATAGTGTTTTGTAATCTAAAAATTTTGGAAAATGAACTGACATGCCAAACAGAGCTTCTAGATTATGAAAAGTTATCCAAAATGTACTCGAGTCATTAAAGTTAAGGTAGTGGGTGAATCTTTCAATATTTTCTTTATGTGACAACTTTGAATTTGTATAAACTTAATGATAAAATAATTGTTTGTGTAGAAATCGCGTGAACATTGTCGGACACAGGAAGTGGAGATTATCGTTGGATAACCTAGCCTTGAAAATTCCCCTGCACAAGAACCTCAAAATATGTATTACTAATCCTCTTCATCATCTTGTTCATGGTGTAGGGAAAAATAAAATGATGTATTTATCTTATTCAGAATTCACCCCCTTGATTTCTGACGCCAAAGCTTTGGCATTTTGACTACTATATGGAATCAATGATACAAAAATTAGTAGCAAAAGAGAGTGTGAAACTTGATTTTTTCTTTCGGGTTAAAGATCTTGTCATAGGTAGAAGAGGTTATGGATCATTGAAGTTGTTGGGGAAGCAATTTTGGAATTGTTACTACTATATGGAACCAAAGATACAAGAATTAGTAGTGAAAGAGAGTGTAGAGCTTTATAATATTCCTCTACCATCAAAATACATTGAAAAGTTTACCTTATGATATTTTACAAGACATAATGTTTCTCTGGAAGAACTTTACCCTAAAGGGTCTAGATATGTGTCAATATCCAGAAATAGATATGGTGAAGCTTCCATGACTTATATCCTTGCTACAAAAATTGAAGCTCTTATGCCAAATCTCTTATGAAAAGCTATCCAAAGTGTACCCAAGTCATTGAATTTAAGGTAGTGGGTAAATCTTTCAGGATTTTGTTTGCATGCCTCCATTGAATTTGTATCAATTTACTGATAAAATAATTGTTTGTGTAGAAATTGCAGGACCACTATTGAACACAGGAAGTGGAGATTATCGCGGGAAAACCTATCCTTGAAAATTCCTCTGCATAGGAACCTCAAAGTATGTATTACTAATCCGCTTGATCATCTTGTTCATGGTGTAGGGAAAAATAAAAAGATGTATTTATCTTATTCATAATTCTCTCCCTTGGTTTTTGATGTTTTTGACTATTTGTTTTTTACTAAGATCTTGTGCCAAAGCTTTGGAATTAACACTAAAAGAGAGTGTGAAACCTGATTATTGTTGTCAGATTAAAGATTTTGTGGTAGGTAGAAGAGGTTATGGATTAGTGAATTTTTTTTGGGAAACAACTTTAGCATTTTGACTACTATATGGAACCAATCATATAAGAGTTAGCAGCGAAAGAGAGTGAAAACCTTTATAACAATACTCTACCATCAAAATCCATTGATAAGTTTACCTCAGAATCTTTTACAAGACATAATGTTTCTCTGGAAGAATTTTACCCTAAAGGGTTTGGATATGTGTCAATATCCAAAAATAGAAATGGTGAAGCTGCCATAACTTATTGCTTGCTACAAGAATTGAAGCTCGTATGCCTAAGCTTTGGAATTCTGACTACTATATGGAACCAACGATACAAGAATTAACTGTGAAAGAGAGTGTGGAACCTGATTATTTTTTTCAGGTTAAATATTTTTCCATAGGTAGAAGAGGTTACATATCAGTGAAGTTTTCAAATTCCCCTTGGGAACTCCTACATAGTTGCTGATCATGGACACATCCAATGAGTACCTGCAATATGTTAATGGGTTATAATAAAGATAAACACATTGAATGGTTGCACAAATCAAGATTTAGTTGACAGTTAAAGAAGTGGGGTCTAACGGTGGAAGAACTTTCAATCATCTAACATTGGATCTAACAATGTAAAGGAGTGCAGAGTGGCAACTGGGGAAGTTCTTCCTAGAGGGAATTCCTTACGACGTAATTAAAAATATCATAAGAGTTAACGAAACTATAACGTTATTTAAAATAGTAATAATAATAATTGATAAAAAATATTAATATATAAGTTAGACATATATATATTTAAAAAAACATGTAACAAGATTGTTAACTATGGAGGTTCACTTGGAATAATACTTACAATAGTATACAAGTAAGATTAGTTTGTTGGTCCACAAGCCAATCTGGCAGGCTTCTATGCAGCAAGCTGATCTTATCCATGTTCATCAGTTCTAGCAGCAGCAAATGCCCCAAGACTTTCAACTCTGGAAACCAGCTAGCATCTGGCAGGCTAACTGGCAAGGGGAAACCTACATAGAGATCGATTAGGAGTTAAACCACAGAAGAATCAAATACTCAGATCAACAGGACAAGCTGCGATGGGGACATACGCCAAAAGGAATGTTTACTACCAAGGAAGCATACCAACTTCGCTATTCAACCACTCAGGCAGACAAGGATCAGCTTTGGGACCAGGTTTGGCAACCAGGAATTTGGCCTAAGGTTTCCACTTTCCTATGGCTCTTAAGCAAGCGGCGAATCCTTACTTGGGACAATTTGCAAAAAAGACGATTCATTGGACCATCTAGATGCCCCAACTGTAATCTCAACTCTGAATCCATCTTGCATCTCATGGATACTTGTCCTCTAACTACTCAGTTATGGGAGAAAATTGACCAATGCAACAGAAGATCGGGAAAACGATTGGGAGATATTACAGACACCATTAGAAAATGGCCAAAGCACCCTTTCCAAAGCCTTCTTCTAAACTCGTTGTGGAACCTCATCCTGGCCTTTTTCTACTGGATACTTTGGAAGGAGAGAAACAATAGAGTCTTCAATAATATCAGCAGGCCAATTGACACTTTGTGGCTTCTTCTTAAGCAAAATCTCCAAGAAACTCTGGCTATTAGACACTGGCAAGACTTGGACCCGCCAGACTCTCCTCAGGAACGCCTCATCATGAAAACTTGGAATCTGGACCTCACCTTTTTGGCTCATGTCAAATCCAGACCCCCAACTAGTTCCGCCTCTCCACTCATTTGGTCCCCTCCTACATCCAACTCATACAAATTGAACTTTGATGGGGCAGCCAAGGGCGATCCTGGGCCGGCTGGGTATGGTGGTGTCTTCAGGAACAAATTGGGCACAGTACTGCATATCTATCATGGAACAATTGGCAAAGATACCAACAATGTTGCTGAATTGGAAGGATTATTTGAAGGGATTTGCATAGCAGAACAAAAAATCTTTTTCCCTCTTGAGATAGAAGGGGATTCTCTTATCCTAATAACAACGACCACCGGGATTCAAGCAGGCACCTCAGCAGTTAAGATAGCCTGAAGCTGGAGGTTGCTCAGTAGACTGGAACAACTGGAGGAACGACTCCAAACCCCCCGAAGCATCACCTTCAAGCATATAAGATGCACTGCCAACAAAGTAGCAGACAGACTGGCCAATCAGGGGGTCAACCAGCAGCTCCCATATTTCTTAGGCCCTCTTTGCGACTCAAAGAGTCTATCAAGTGGAAGCATACCAACTTCGCTATTCAACCACTCAAGTAGACAAGGATCAGCTTTGGGACCAAGTTTGGCAACCAGGAATTTGGCCTAAGGTTTCCACTTTCCTATGGCTCTTAAGCAAGCGACGAATCCTTACTTGGGACAATTTGCAAAAAAGAGGATTCAAGAGGAGAGAACTAAGAATTTTTCTGCTTCAAAGAGTCTATCAAGTGGAAACTGATATCCATGGAAGAAGATGCAACCTAGAGGTCCATAACAATGTAGAACGTCTTCCGTAAGGAGGGGGTAAAGTGACTGAAGATTTTCAGTAGCGATGAGCCAGTCAAGAAGGGAGTTCCCCAATTATCTCCAATTAAACACCATAAATGAGAAGGTTTTGTAGATTATGTTCCAATGCAATTTTGAAAATATTATATTCATCATAAGGTTGCAAATTCATATTACAAATTAAAATGAAAATGGAAAAATTACACATAGATATGTGAATCATATGTTTATGCATTTAAGTTCACAGGGGCTACTACAACTATTAATAGTGTTTTGTAATCTAAAAATTTTGGAAAATGAACTGACATGCCAAACAGAGTTTCTAGATTATGAAAAGTTATCCAAAATGTACTCGAGTCATTAAAGTTAAGGTAGTGGGTGAATCTTTCAATATTTTCTTTATGTGACAACTTTGAATTTGTATAAACTTAATGATAAAATAATTGTTTGTGTAGAAATCGCGTGAACATTGTCGGACACATGAAGTGGAGATTATCGTTGGATAACCTAGCCTTGAAAATTCCCCTGCACAAGAACCTCAAAATATGTATTACTAATCCTCTTCATCATCTTGTTCATGGTGTAGGGAAAAATAAAATGATGTATTTATCTTATTCAGAATTCACCCCCTTGATTTCTGACGCCAAAGCTTTGGCATTTTGACTACTATATGGAATCAATGATACAAAAATTAGTAGCAAAAGAGAGTGTGAAACTTGATTTTTTCTTTCGGGTTAAAGATCTTGTCATAGGTAGAAGAGGTTATGGATCATTGAAGTTGTTGGGGAAGCAATTTTGGAATTGTTACTACTATATGGAACCAAAGATACAAGAATTAGTAGTGAAAGAGAGTGTAGAGCTTTATAATATTCCTCTACCATCAAAATACATTGAAAAGTTTACCTTATGATATTTTACAAGACATAATGTTTCTCTGGAAGAACTTTACCCTAAAGGGTCTAGATATGTGTCAATATCCAGAAATAGATATGGTGAAGCTTCCATGACTTATATCCTTGCTACAAAAATTGAAGCTCTTATGCCAAATCTCTTATGAAAAGCTATCCAAAGTGTACCCAAGTCATTGAATTTAAGGTAGTGGGTAAATCTTTCAGGATTTTGTTTGCATGCCTCCATTGAATTTGTATCAATTTACTGATAAAATAATTGTTTGTGTAGAAATTGCAGGACCACTATTGAACACAGGAAGTGGAGATTATCGCGGGAAAACCTATCCTTGAAAATTCCTCTGCATAGGAACCTCAAAGTATGTATTACTAATCCGCTTGATCATCTTGTTCATGGTGTAGGGAAAAATAAAAAGATGTATTTATCTTATTCATAATTCTCTCCCTTGGTTTTTGATGTTTTTGACTATTTGTTTTTACTAAGATCTTGTGCCAAAGCTTTGGAATTAACACTAAAAGAGAGTGTGAAACCTGATTATTGTTGTCAGATTAAAGATTTTGTGGTAGGTAGAAGAGGTTATGGATTAGTGAATTTTTTTTGGGAAACAACTTTAGCATTTTGACTACTATATGGAACCAATCATATAAGAGTTAGCAGCGAAAGAGAGTGAAAACCTTTATAACAATACTCTACCATCAAAATCCATTGATAAGTTTACCTCAAAATCTTTTACAAGACATAATGTTTCTCTGGAAGAATTTTACCCTAAAGGGTTTGGATATGTGTCAATATCCAAAAATAGAAATGGTGAAGCTGCCATAACTTATTGCTTGCTACAAGAATTGAAGCTCGTATGCCTAAGCTTTGGCATTCTGACTACTATATGGAACCAACGATACAAGAATTAACTGTGAAAGAGAGTGTGGAACCTGATTATTTTTTTTCAGGTTAAATATTTTGCCATAGGTAGAAGAGGTTACATATCAGTGAAGTTTTCAAACTCCCCTTGGGAACTCCTACATAGTTGTTGATCATGGACACATCCAATGAGTACCTGCAATATGTTCATGGGTTATAATAAAGATAAACACATTGAATGGTTGCACAAATCAAGATTTAGTTGACAGTTAAAGAAGTGGGGTCTAACGGTGGAAGAACTTTCAATCATCTAACATTGGATCTAACAATGTAAAGGAGTGCAGAGTGGCAACTGGGGAATTTCTTCCTAGAGGGAATGCCTTACGACGTAATCAAAAATATCATAAGAGTTAACGAAGTTATAACATTATTTAAAATAATAATAATAATAATTGATAAAAAAAAATAATAATATATAAGGTAGACATATATATATTTAAAAAAACATGTAACAAGATTGTTAACTATGGAGGTTCACTTGGAATAATACTTACAATAATATACAAGTAAGATTAGTTTGTTGGTCCACAAGCCGATCTGGCAGGCTTCTATGCAGCAAGTTGATCTTATCCATGTTCATCAGTTCTGGCAGCAGCAAATGCCCCAAGACTTTCAACTCTGCAAACCAGCTAGCACCTGGCAGGCTAACTGGCAAGGGGAAACCTACACAGAGATCGATCAGGAGTTAAACCACAGAAGAATCAAATACTTGGATCAACAGGACAAGCTGCGATGGGGACATACGCCAAAAGGAATGTTTACTACCATGGAAGCATACCAACTTCGCTATTCAACCACTCAGGCAGACAAGGATCAGCTTTGGGACCAGGTTTGGCAACCAGGAATTTGGCCTAGGGTTTCCACTTTCCTATGGATCTTAAGCAAGCGGCGAATCCTTACTTGGGACAATTTGCAAAAAAGACGATTCATTGGACCATCTAGATGCCCCAACTGTAATCTCAACTCTGAATCCATCTTGCATCTCATGGATACTTGTCCTCTAACTACTCAATTATGGGAGAAAATTGACCAATGCAACAGAAGATCGGGAAAACGATTGGGAGATATTACAGACACCATTAGAAAATGGCCAAAGCACCCTTTCCAAAGCCTTTTTATAAACTCGTTGTGGAACCTCATCCTGGGCTTTTTCTACTGGATACTTTGGAAGGAGAGAAACAATAGAGTCTTCAACAATATCAGCAGGCCAATTGACACTTTGTGGCTTCTTCTTAAGCAAAATCTCCCAGAAACTCTAGCTATTAGACACTGGCAAGACTTGGACCTGCCAGAATCTCCTCAGGAATGCCTCATCATGAAAATTTGGAATCTGGACCTCACCTTTTTGGCTCATGTCAAATCCAGACCCCCAACTAGTTCCGCCTCTCCACTCATTTGGTCCCCTCCTGCATCCAACTCATACAAATTGAACTTTGATGGGGCAGCCAAGGGCGATCCTGGGTCGGCTGGGTATGGTGGTGTCTTCAGGAACAAATTGGGCACAGTACTGCATATCTATCATGGAACAATTGGCAAAGATACCAACAACGTTACTGAATTGGAAGGATTATTTGAAGGGATTTGCATAGTAGAACAAAAAAACTTTTTCCCTCTTGAGGTAGAAGGGGATTCTCTTATCCTAATAACAACGGCCACCAGGATTCAAGCAGGCACCTCAGCAGTTAAGATAGCCTCAAGCTAGAGGTTGCTCAGTAGACTGGAACAACTGGAGGAACGACTCCGGACCCCCCGAAGCATCACCTTCAAGCATATAAGATGCACTGCCAACAAAGTAGCAGACAGACTGGCCAATCAGGGGGTCAACCAGCAGCTCCATATTTCTTAGGCCCTCTTTGCGACTCAAAGATTCTATCAAGTGGAAGCATACCAACTTTGTTATTCAACCACTCAAGTAGACAAGGATCAGCTTTGGGACCAAGTTTGGCAACCAGGAATTTGGCCTAAGGTTTCCACTTTCATATGGCTCTTAAGCAAGTGGCGAATCCTAACTTGGGACAATTTGCAAAAAAGAGGATTCATTGGACCGTCTAGATGCCCCAACTGTAATCTCAACTCTGAATCCATCTTGCATCTCATGGATACTTGTCCTCTAGCTTCTCAATTATGGGAGAAAATTGACCAATGCAATAGAAGATCGGGAAAGCGATTGGGAGATATTACAGACACCAATAGAAAATGGCCACAACACCCTTTCCAAAGCCTTCTTCTAAACTTGCTGTGGAACCTCATCCCGGGCTTTTTCTACTGGATACTTTGGAAGGAGAGAAACAATAGAGTCTTTAACAATATCAGCAGG